>PVKE010003782.1:0-69453 GCA_004027555.1 Craseonycteris thonglongyai
TGTATTTCATCATTTCTTATCGCTGAGTAGTGTTCCATTGTGTAAATGTACCACATCTTCTTTATCCAGTCATCTATCGAAGGGCATTTTGGTTGTTTCCATGTTCTGACCACTGTGAACAGTGCTGCGATGAACATGAATATGCCCATTTCTTAATTGCACAGTAATAGTTGTGAAGGCACCAACTCTCTCTCTCTCTCTGACCTCCACTTCTGATCAGAAAAAGAAAATACTGGAGTGAGAACAATCAGCGAACACAATTTGACTCAAACAAAGATGGGGCCCAAATCCTTTTTCCTTCAGCTTCCATAAAAAATTTAAAACAAGGCTACAAAGCAACACATAGACAATGTCATATAAAATTGTACACTGGAAACCAATATAATTTTACTAACCAATGTCACCCCAGCAAATTAAATAAATAAATAAAATAAAGATTTGAGTGTTAAGAATAAAAATAAAATGAGGAACTGAGAAGGGTCACAGAAACCAAGTGTCTTCCAGGAAGAGCCAGTGGGCCTTTCAGGGGGGAGACTAACTACGGCCTTCTCCAGGCAGCGGTGCCCTGTGTGACTCTGGCCCTCATGACCCAAGAAGCACACCAAGGTGAGCTTGTCAGAGTGTAGCTCAGCCTCAGCTGTTTCTTCACGGGCTTCCTACCAAGAAGTATTTGATTTTCAGGAGAAAGAGACAAGGTACCCCCTTTTCACAGGTAAAACAGGTTCTATAGTTTCAGGGCTTAAAATCAGAGCTAGTTTTAAAAAGCACTTACGGGTCTTCTAATTCCTCAGCTCACAGGCAGAAACTTTCTCCAGAGCTTTGCTCTCTGTCAGTTCGAGGCAGCAGGAGCTGGCGCCTGCCCTAATGCCCACCTCTGTCCTCCTGCCCGGATTGCAGAGTAAGGTATTCTGGACCTCTAGCCACATCAGAGTCTCTAAAAATGGTAATTCTCTTAAACTAACCTTGTTTGCTTTTTCTCAAGCTATCATGGGTGACAGTAGACACCCTGTCATGTTGTCATCTTCAGAGTACTTTAATATCTGTATAAGGTCTTTCTGGTCACCCCTCAAACCACCTAAAAGGCTGGTGAGAATCAGTGTCCTTGGGGACATCACATCCAATACCCCCCAATTACGGGTCTTTCATGTGCCTGGTCCTAATCGTGCTCACATGCCCCTCTCCCGCACCCTGTGGTCTTCTCTTTTCTCACCTCCCCCTTGTCCTCGCTTACATCTGGCCCTGTTACTTACACTGCATGTCCACTCTTGAACTGAGATCTCTGTTCCCTGACTTCTGTCCTCCCACTCTGGCAGGGCCCCACTCCTGCCTGGCTTCTCTTCATTCAGAGCTTGGGAATGTCCCTACAACAGTCCATCATAGCATCTTGGTTGGGACACTGAGCCCCTCCCTCCCTCGCTCTCCTCCCTCCCTCACTCTCCTCCCTCCCTCGCTCTCCTCCCTCCCCCTCTCAGTGTTGCTGAAGACACACATCACACCTTCCTTGTCCACTTTCTTTCCCACTTTCCAAATAGGACAAGTCTTCACTTGTCCTTGCAGATTAGATTCCCTGCCTGCACAGCCACCCTTTCTTCCCATAAGGAAATAGAGGCCATTAGGCTCCTGGCTGTGGCCACTGCTGGATGCCATACTCTTGTGAATTTAACTGCCACTTATTTTCTAAGTGCTCCCACATCTGTACTTTCAGTTCAAGTTTGTTCCCTTCATTGCTGTTTGAGCTCATGAATCCAGCTCCCACATGGACATTTCCTGTTGATTGCTGCTCATCTGCCTTAAAAATCAACAATCAACAAACTGAACTTATATTCCTACTTTGCAAACCTGGGATGGAATATAAGTTTCATCTTGTATTCATATGATTTTGAATTAAGTCAGAGAGAGAACTAAATAATTAAAAAACTATTGAGAAATAGAGTCAATAGAACTTAATGACCAATTGGATATGCAGCAAGAGTCAGGAGTCTAAAATAATCTCTAGATTGAGTTTGAGTGATCTGGTTAATGTGGTTTCCTGGTGGAAGAGGGAATAAAAAACAGAAGAGTACATTTGGGAGTATAAAAAATGAGGTCACTTATGGATGCATTTGATATTCAGAATGTAGGGAGGCAAATGAGTCCTAAGTTCAGGTTAAGAAGTGAAAGTAAAGACATATTTTGCAGTTATTGGCAGGGATGTAGTAGACGTTGTTGTACTGGAAATCCTTGCCTGAGAAGTTTATTAAGTAAGAAAACATCAAGAGTGAAAGCCTAGGTGAGCGTGAAAATGCGTGAGTAAGTTGGGTAAGTACTTTGAGGACAGGAAGTGCTCAAAAGCAGCAGACACCGAAAGAGCCCAACTACGCCAAGAACTATTTGGTGGCTACTGGACTTGGTGCTTAGTGGGTCCTCATGAATTTGAGTAAGAATCATTTTAGTGGTGGGGTTCAGGTGTGAGACAGATTTCAATGGGATAAGAAGGGAATGTAAATTTAAATAGAGCGGTACATTCACTATCATCTGTACAAAATACTGGGATTGTTCAGGTGACCTAACCACAGGGTCCCTTTAACAGCAAAAGGTTTTCTGAGTGGCTGTGAAAGAAGAAGTCAGAGACAAAGATGTGAGATGGGTTTTCTGGAGGGAGGCTCTCTGTTGCTGGCTTCATAAGGGAGAGGGACATGGGCAACGAGCAGCTCTAGGACCTGATTGTCCCTGGCTGACACCAGGAAGTTCATGGAGACTTGTTTTAGAACCACAAGGAATTTATTTCATCCGAGAACAAGAATGCAATTTCAACCTTACAGAGAACCCAGCCATATTCTGCCAAACTTCTCACATATAGAGCTGTGTGCTAATAAATGAGTGTTCTATCAAGTTATTAAATCTGTAATAGTTTTTTACACAGCAATAGGAAACAAATGTAAAGACTAGCAAGATGTTCTATAAAATAGTTTATCAAGGTCAATTAGAAAATCCCAGAATTTTAAATTAAGAGTCTTTTAGAAATTTAATATATTACTTTAAATCTACTCGCTAGAGATATTTTATGTGGAAAATTTGTTCACAGGGATCTTTTTGGTTAAAAGATGGAAAAATATGTATTCTATCCACTGGTGTCTTAGTAATGTATATAAACATACATTGTGCTAAGAGGGATACTTTTTTAGCATTGGACCAGGAGCTAGATGTATACCTGTGTCCTTGACATCAGCATAGCCCACTTTTGCAACATACAAGTACATTTGTTGTCACGTCAAAGTTCACTACAGCTGGCATTCAAGACATTAATTACGTACTACCTTGGCCCTCTTTATACCTTCATGATACTTATGAGGTCTGACAATTAAGTTTGCAAACTTGTTACCATGAGCTTATGTTAGCAGCACTGTACAAACAACTTAGGAAGGTTTCATAACCATGGTATATCAGAGTCTCATAGTTGTGTTTGTGTCGATGTGTGGCGGTGTCTTGCTGAGTGGTGCTCATTATTGTTGAGTATTTTGGTATGCCATCACAAGAATGTTGAAGGTTGAATTAGAGCAACAGACAAACATTAAATTTCTTGTGAAACGTGGCAAGCGTGGAAGTGAAATGAGGAACATGTTTGTCCAACTTGATGGGGATAATGCCATGAAGGAAACGGCAGTGTACAGATGGATTAAACATTTTTCTGAGGGGAGAGAAAGCATCACTGACGAAGAGAGGTCAGGGCAGCCAGCAATGAGCAGAACTGATGAAAACATTGCAAAAATTCATTAAATTGTGCATAAAATCATTGGCTGACTGTGACAAGCATAGCAGACCAAGTAAAAATTGATAGACAAACTGTTAGAAAAATCTTAACTGAAAATCTTGGCATGAGAAAGGTATGTGCAAAAATGGTCCTGCAGGAGCTCAAAAGCAAAGGAGAGTCAAGGTTTGCCAAGACCTTGTAGAGAGGCAAGATGATGTTTTGGGCTGTATTATTACTGGTAATGAAACATGGGTGTACCAATACTGCCCTGAAGCAAAGTGTCAAAATACACAATGGAAGTCACCCAATTCTCCACGATCAAAAAATTTCGGTCAGTCCAAATCAAGAATCAAAATGATATTGCTCACCTTTTTTTGATATCAGAGGAATTGTTCATTATGAATTTGTACCAACTGGACAAGCAGTCAACCTAGTCAATTATATGAAAGTGCTAAAAAGGCTATCTATGGGATAAAGACGAAAATGACCTGAACTTTTTGCCAGCAACTCATGGCTCTTGCATCATGACAATGCACCAGCTCACACGGCACTGTCTGTGAGGGAGTTTTTAGCCAGTCAACAAATAACTGTATTGGAACACCCTCCCTACTCACCTGATCTGGCCCACCAATGACTTAGTCTTTACTCACAGATAAAGGAAATATTGAAAGGAAGACATTTTAATGACATTCAGGACATGAAGGGTAATACAATATGGCTCTGATGGCCAGTCCAGAAAAAGAGTTCCAAAACTGCTTTGAAAGGTAGCCTAGGCTCTGGCATCAGTGCATAGCCTCCCTTGGGGAGTATTTCAAAGGTGACCATAGTGATAGTTAGCAATGAGCTATGTAGCATTTTTTCTAGGATGAATTTGTGAACTTAATTATCAGACCTTATATTCAGTATGTAGGCTGGATGTATGTAAATTCTTAATTCTTTCACACAACTTTGATTTTTTCTCTAACTCCTAATACTTGTTATAAGAATGTGTTCTTCCTTGTAAACAGATTCTTTCTTTTCTTTATAGATGTGAACTTGGTCACTCATCCATTTCCTGGATTTCACCATTACATCTAATGTTGAATCTTTTTTTTCCTAAAGATTTAATTTATTGTTTGAGAAAAGGTATGTGTGTGTATGTGAGATAGAGAGAGAGGAGGGAGGGCCCAGAGCAGTCTCCATGGTTGTACATCACTAATTGTGACATAGCTTCACTCCACACAGGTGGATGTTGGGGCACAAGGGGCAGAAACTGTACCAGGGGCCTCCTGCATGGGAGGTGAGAACCTTTGCTACCATCCCAGTGGTTACCAGTTGTGCCACAGTTCAGCATATGGGTTTGTATAGACTGGGGCCGGGACTTTATCCCTGCACCTCATGGTTGCAAGACAAACACTCAACCTGCTGAGCTATCCCAGTGTCCCATCTAATGTTAAATCTTTACCACAGCCACAAACACACAACATGCATGGCTTATATCCATTCAGGTCAGCCAGGTCTCTCTGGCAGTGGTGGAAATCATACAGTCTATATGAAATCCTGTGTTCCTGACATCTTTCTTTTTTATCCAAGAAATAGATATGATATTACCAGTAGGCACCTGGGGAAGAGATCACAGAACTATATACAGGTGATCTGCTGGATTCCAATGAAAACATGAGAAGAAATAAAGTCTGGACAATAAACATGGCAGTAGATTTTATTGACACCTTTAACTGCATCGCTGTTGCTCTATATGGAAGCTATACTTCAATCCTGCAAAGTGAATGCTCAGTGCTAAGGACACCACAGGCTGACCTTCACGCTGGGTACTCACTGCTAAGGACACCCAGATGCTGGCCTTCATGCTGGGTACTCACTGCTGAGTACACCTACATGCTGACCTTCATGCTGGGTATTCACTGCTGAGTACACCTACATGCTGACCTTCACCCTGGGTACTCTCTGCTGAATACACCCACATGCTGATCTTAACACTACTGCTACAATGTCTTCCTCTCTCCTCTGTGATAGCAGAAATGCTCTCAATCCTTCAGTGTTTCTCTCCTAGACTGTAGGCCCATTAGAGTCAATGGTGATTGGTCTTGGTCATACATGAATCTTTGACCAAGGAGCTCTCCACATCTAACTTTGGCAAAGACCAACATGGGAAACCTAGTAATGGAAGGGACACCTTCCCAACTGCCAAAAAAATTGCTAGTCAGTAGGACAGAGTGCCCTCACAGTGCCTTGCATTTTGGTAGTACAGGGGAAGATAAAGACTTCCTATACAGGTGAAAAAACAAAGACAAAGTAAGATGGGGTAGGAGAGTCCAAGGACACTTGGCTTGCTGCTGGATTTGCATACAAAGCACACTTCTGAAAACTTGGAGTAAGTAATTTTTAGAGTAATTTTGGTCGTCTCTGATGGAGATTGTAAGTTAGGGGAGATCTGAAGCTTTGTACTAGACCTGAGGTACCCTTTGTGGCTCCTTCTGGTGATTTTAACAGTCGAGTGAGCTTGATTAATCTCATCCCATGCAGCCAATGTGCTTGCCTAGGCACTTTCTAGAAGTTACCGGGATCAATAAACAATCTCATTTGTGCCAAATTAGACTTAAAGTCTTAAGTGATCTAATGTGATTTAGAACATAGAAAAGGCAAACGTGCAGAAATATTCATACCTCAGATAATTGCCACAACTCATATCCCAGGATCTAACAATGAGAGTTATGAAAATTAACGAGATATGTGACCATCTGTTTCCCATTTGAAATCAAGGGCAGTCTCAGAGTCGAGGAAGACCAGGTTCACCATAGTTTTCTTTTTGAATTTAAGTAAACATTAACGCAAGGAGGATTGTACACATAGAATTGAAGGCTGAAATGGGTTCTGAATACAGATTTTCCTATTTAAGTTATTCCTGGGTGAACCCTCTGGTAAACAGTCACTATATCTTGTACAGTATATTTTGTCTAATCTCGTAACTCAAAAGTCACTGAGCTTCTGTTATAGGGGAAAAGGAGAGAATGGATTCGGGCGAGGCTAAAAATACAAGTCTATCACAAAGCCCTAAGTGATCTCAACTGTAACTCTTTCCCAACCTTTTGACACATGATTGCTATGTACAACTCCAGATGGCTGTCCAGCCTGTTCAGAATCATATATTTAGTGGCAAAGTCAAGTTAAAACAAAAGTCTGGACACAGTCTGACGTTATTAATAAAAACAACACCACCACCTTTCAATTTGCTTCAGAGAAAACAAAATCCAAATTAGGCCAAGCTCACTTCTTTTCCTTCAACCTTTCTTGTGGATCTTCTTATTCCTGCTTTTCACAACTGAATCCAGATGCTACCGGGGAAGAGGCCTAGAAAGCAGGCACACAGAAAAGAAATTCCAGCACTCATTGTCTCTCCTTTGAGTTTGGCACTCCCCAGGGTGTGAAAGGAAGAGCTGTGTATTTCATCGGATTATAGCGAGCTGCTGGTCGTATCTTTGGCAGGTGTCAATATGGGGTTGGCACCACCACATCTGTGCCCTCTGTGTACTGTGGTGAGTCCCCATGCCCTTTGCATTTTCTCGAAGTGCTCACCATCACTGTCTCCTTTCCTCTCTGCAAAGCGAGAGGAGGGATGGTGACGGGGAGCCAATTACGGCGGCTTCTCGCTGCAGTGCGCAGAGTGGCTGAGCTGTCATTCATTACCGCCTCATGTTTAGCTGCAATACGCAAACCACTAAGGCTAGGAGGACGTGCAGCTGAGAGGGAGCCTGGCAGAAGCCATAAAGCACCTTCTTCTTCACGAGGTGCCACTGCAGGGTCATAGAATTTGCATGCTACTCCAGTTGCTCCTGGAAGTCAGGTTATTAATTATTAGCCAAATCACTCCCCTTGTTACCTCTCAGCTCTCATGACGGCTGCAAACACAGGTATGTTCAGCTCCCGCCCCACTGCCCCCATATATTATGCCACCACTTTGTTATACCACGACTTTGCACAGGAGCCCATCAGAGGGACTTAAAACAAAATAAAAGCTCCACCAAGGAGCACTTTCTCTTTTTGTGGCTTAAAGAAAGGGGTTGGCAGTAATGTAAGACACCTTCACCCCGAAGTCCAGTCCCCACACTCACCAGGGAGACTTAGGTTTTGTGATGATCTGATTGGTATAGGGAGGGGGAATGCTATGACTCATGTTCAAAATCGGGTCCTGCTATGAATGAACGTCAGGAGCATCTCAGGAGCAAGAGGTTGGCCTGACCATCATTGTTTATTGAGGCCGCCGTGAGGCCTTTCACAAATCTCAGATGCTCTAGGATCCTGCCTGACCCCATCCCTCTGTCTGCTGATAGAAGGGGGCTGCCCTTGGTGCAGCCCTCATGTCTCCTGTAAAATCACCGGCAATCCAGCAGTAACATCTGCTTTAGAACAGTGGGCTGTCACCTTGCCCGCATGACTTCTCTTTCTCCCTCCAGCATCTAGTAGCCTACACCCAACTGGCCTGTCTACTCACCTACAGAGGACACGCCAAATATTCCCCACTGCCTGACACCCTGTGGAAGTTACCGTCCCTCAATATTTATACCGTATTCATAAAAGTTCATTCTTTAATATGTGACTAGTGGCTACTGACATTCATACCAAACCAAAGCAAATATGATAATGTGGTAACAGCATTTAGTACAGTGCTTAAGTAGCTCTGTAAATATTGTTATTATTATTTAAATTAGTTTTAATAAGTATATTCAGTTGCTGACAAAATTTCCCCAATAAATGTCATTGCCATGGGAAACTGCTTCTCTATATGTCTTCATTATTATTGCTATTGTCCCAAAGCAGGATTTCTAGACTGGATGACTCTCCAAGTTTTCACTCTCTCCTTCTCTGTGTAGTGTGTGTGTGTGTGTGTGTGTGTGTGTGTATCCATATCTGTGTCTGTGTCTGTAAGAATACACCCTATAAAAGAAAATTTCAGTGCAGTAAATACTTATACACAAGGAGTGATCAAGAAATTTGTGGAATGAAGGGAAAGAAGAGTAAAAAAAACCTATGATTTTTTCTTTTCAATATATTCACCCTTAAACCTTATACACTTTTCAGATCTTCCAATAAGTTTACTTATGAACTCAAAAAGAAAAAGTTTTATTTCTGCCCTCAAATTGCAGCTTTCACCGCTTTATCATCTGTAAATTCCTTCCCTCAAAGCTGTTTCTTTCATATTTGGGAACAAATAATAATAATATGAGCCAGGTCTGGACTGTTGGGAGGGTGGTTGAACATTTGGAAGCCACAGTCGTGAGGAGTAGCCAATGCAACATTGTTCTTGTGCATGGGTGCATTGTCATGCAAAAGCAGCAGCCCTTTGATCCATTTTCCTTTTCTTTTCTCCTTCACAGTTTCTTTTAACTGTTTCAGCAGACTGAAATCATACTCTCCAGTTGTTGTGACACCCTTATCCTTGTAATCGATCACAGGATACCCTCTATTTCTCAAAAAACAGTAGCCATAATTTTTCCTGGTGATTTTGACACCTTGAACATCTCAGGGGGTGACGTGTCCTTTTCATGACACTGGATTGACTTCTGCTTTGACTCAGGCTCATAATGATGAACCCAAGTTTCATCTTCAGTGACAATCCAGTTTAAAACTTCATCTTTGTTGTCTCTGCAGAGGTCCAAATGCTGTCGTGAGCACTCTATGCACTGTTGTTTCTGAAGCATCATGAGCATCTTCAGTCCTCATCTTGCATTGACTTTTTTTTTTAATTGTTAAATTTATTGGGGTGACATTGATTGGTAACAATTAGATAGTTTCGGATGTACAAGTCCACATCACATCACCCATGCATCGCATTTGCATTGACTTTTGACATCCTTAAATGCTGATGGAGAAGATTCAAAATGGTTGTGTTACTCCAACCATTTTTGCAAGCTGCTTTTTATTCCATCTGGCATCTTCCACTACAAATTTTCAACTTTTCTGACATCTAAGGAAGTGGCCTCAACAGGGCATCCTGGATGGAGGTGATCTTCAGTTGACACTCTGCTTTGCTTGAAGAGGCTGTGCTACACCATGAACTTCCCAGGGCAACAGTCCCTGTAAACTGCTAACATCTCTTCCAGAATGGTTTGAAGTGTTTTCTCTTGTTTGGTGAGGAACTTAATGATGGCACTAAATTGGACTGTATCCATACTTGGGGTTTTCTTCACATTTGACGTGCTTCTTTGGCAACATCTGAAAGACTACAGATACAAGTAGGCTGAAGTTTGTCACATATACTAATAATAAATCACACAATCAAACTGTGTGCATTAGTCCTCCGACCACTCTGATAACACCTATGCTCCATGAATTTCTTGACCTTCCTTGGATTCTGTTTGCTTTGGATTGCTACTACACCAGCTTAGCCTAGACTCCTCACCAATGGAGGCAGCAAAGTGGTAAGCATACTTCATTTTACTGAGCATTGGGCAGGTAGCATTGTTCCAACTGATGGTCACCATTTATGAATATTTGGATTTGTAAAATAATACCATATCCATGCAATGGGTTTGCCTCCTGAGCACTCAGGATTTGCTCCTCTGCTCCTGCGGACATTGAAATTGGGAGGCAGCAAACTGAGGACTGGAATATTTTAACAGGACACAATCCCTTTATTGCTGTTTCTAAAATAGCCATGTTGTGATCACTAGCAGAAAGGGCTTTCAAGCATCTTAGGCTTTGCTCGCTGAAAGAGGGAAAGCAGAAGTAATATTTCCCATGGTCCATCTGGCTTGATAACCCTCACAGCAATTATTCCTCACTTATTACAGCGGAGGCATAGAAGATGAAAAGGCATCAAAAGACATTACCAAACTGACAGAGTAAGCAGCCGAGTGTGGCCTTGATCGAGCTCCAGCCAGCAGCCATATCCCAGCCCCCACCCTGCTTCCTCCCTGTGAACTACAGTTGCTCAAACATCTTTGTAAAGTGCTCTCTGGGAAAACCCTGAACAGTTATTTCCCCACTTACAGACCACATCAGGATCATTGCAATATTGTCACATCTGGTTTTTGACCCAGAAACACATTAGTCACCTTAATTGTCAGACTTCGTTCTGAGCACCTTTTGTCATTTTTTAGAAATTAACATCACCATGAAGCATGGGAGTTCGTTCCATTGAAGTTAGTTAGCTTCTGAGTAAACCAAAAACAATTCCAAAAAGCAAACAGGATGATCCTTCAAAGAAAGGCAGCATCTTCGGAATCAATATACAGCTCCCTCGTGGGCCTTGACGGGTCCCCTTACCTCTTGCATTGCTCTTATTCTTGGTCATCCATCCATCCTATCTCATCGTGATCCAAATTCCTTGTTCAGAGAGAGGGCTCTGCTATGCACACAAATAAAAACAGAATACATGCAGGAGCTGCGTGGCTGCTGAGTTCCCCCAAACAGGGTCTGACTACCCCCAACCTCTGGTCTGGGAATTAAAAAGATTAGAAACAGGGCATGCCAGGACGGCTCAGCAGGTCAAGAGTACCCTTTTCAGCTGCGGGGTTTGGGGATTGAGTCCCGGCCCCGGCCTATGTGGACCCATATGCTGAACTGGGGTGTGCTTCCCATGTGGGAGGCCCCCGGCCCAGTTCCTGCCCTGCACAGTCCCACATCAACCTGTTTGGAATAAAACTATGTTGAAAATTGATGATATCTAACTGTGGAGACTGCTCTGGGCCCTCCCCCTTCTCTCTGTCTCTCTCTCTGTCTCTCTCTCTGTCAAACAATAAAAATAAATCTTAAAAAAAGATTAGAAATAAACAGGGATTTCCTTTTCTGTCCTCATGCTCTGCTACACCCATCATATTTCAGAGTGCTGAGGTGACCCTGGGACTCCTGCTTTGTGTCATCTCAGGTACAAAACTCAGTGTATTGACTATTATAGCCTCATATCAGCACAGTTTGGGGGACAAACAGAACAGCTGCTCAAACCTGGGGTGTAGAAGTGAAGAGAGCCCACAATGGTCTGGAGAAGCATCTTTAAAAAGCCCAGAAAAGCTGTTCTCAGTGACAACAAGTGACAAAGGATTAAGTAAGTTCTCTTTGGGATCTTTGGGACTTGAAAAAGACACAGTGTCCAGAGGTCAGAGGGAACAAAAACATGAATGATAATCTTTAAGACATTATAGATACAGTATGACTTGGCAGGTAGGAGAGCTTGTGGACCACTGAGTCTCAGAAAAATAGACGACAAATTTTATTTGCCATTATGTTTACTTACAGTTAGGCTAGGTCTATTGACCTTCACATATAGGGGATAATGTATGTAAGAGCTCTCAGCACACGGATTGACACCTAGTAAGCAGTTAATATGTAGTAACTTTCACTGAAATGTGTAACCACTGCATAATCATGGCAAATCAGAGAGATGTCAGAAGTCTAAATAGGCAAATGCAATTTTGATTCCCAAACAGGAAAAGAAAATGAATTTCATAAATCCTGACAAGGCTGACATTGGTCCCTAGTAAGATGTTCCATTTTGGATATACTTACAAGGGGCAGCGCTAATGACCACAGCTATATTTGGGTTCACAAAGAATGAGCCATGCTAGATCAGTCCCATAATGAATGAATTTTGATAGTTATTAGATGGTGATTTAGGGGAAATGGGGAAGAGCTACTATGGCTGGATTTCAGGAGGTGTATGTTAGGGACTGAATATATACTTTCCCCACAACATTCATTTATTGAAATCCTAACCCCAATGTGATGGTTTTAGGAAGTAGGGCCTGTGGGAGGTGATTAGGTCATGAATGTGGAGCCCTCATGAATGAGATTAGTGTCTTTATAAAAGGGATTCCTGAGAGCTCCCTAGGACGTAGCAGGAAGACAGCAGTCCATGAACCAGGAAGCAGTCCTCACCAGACACCGAGTCTGCAGGTACCTTGATCTTGGACTTCCAGAACTGTGAGAAGTAAATTTCTATAGTTTATAAGCCACCACTCTGTGATATCTTAACAGCCTGACTGGACAAGAGTGTATAAAAAGATCTTACATGGTATTTTGTGGACACAGAGAAATATGAAGTGGAAATAAATTAGGCATATGAGAAATTTCATGAGTGATCATGTCCAAAAGGTGACAGTTAATGCATGATCACAATTTCAGAGGGCTTGTGAGTGGCACCCAATCACAATTTTTATCAATGATGTGAAGAAAGGTAATTTGAAGAAAAACTGCAAATGTTTCCAATGCTGTTCTAGGATCAGGATATTTTTAACCTATATGGTTTGTAAACTCAATCTGGGTCCCTCCCTTCCTCTTCTGTTTTCCCTCTTCACATTCTGGAACAGCAAATGGAATGATGACAAAATCTGCAACCAAAAAGATAATTTGCAATCCAATTTTTTGGTCCTGTTGTACCCATCAGTGGTGACCTTCACATACAGAAACACCCCATGGCATATTCAGGTCCTCTGGGACCCCAAAACGTGTTGTGGAGAAAAAAAACACCTGCTAATTTGTGACTGAGGCTAGACCGAGACACGTGAGAGCCCGCAGAAGCTACGCGATTGGACCTACTTTGACCGGACATGTTCCTTATCTGTTTATTCTGTGTCTGCTTAGCACTGAATTCGCTACTGCACAGTAGTAACAAAACCATTCACAATACCCTCACACGTTCTTCTATTCCTGATCTGTTCAACCTGGCTAGGCTGTGTGAAAATGAAGACCTCCAGTTACTTAGAGTTACTGTCCCATGAAAACCATTTAGCAGTCATCTGTTGTTCCTACCTATGATCCTCCTATATCCTAATTGACACCTCAAAGTAATCCTGTTAACCGCAGAGACACTTCTCCTTGAGAGCAGTTTTGGTAGGTACCTTTCCAGGCGTGTTTTAGGGCCCTCAGAGGTTAGAGTGTTGTGAAACGCAGGCAGGCAGGAAGAGTCCCTATTCCCAAGAGCCCATATTATAGATGGTCAAACTAGGAAGGGCATGCTGGCCTAAAGGACTAAGCCAACATTTAAAAAATACTCTGCACCCCCCACCCTCAATAACAACAACAACAACAAAGCCCATGTGTGTGGGGCCATCCAGAGACAGATGAGAGCTTTGTCTTCCTTACTGCTTTGACTACTAAAGCCAGAGGAGATAGCAGAGACTGAACTGAAGCAAGAGAATACAGGGGCATCTCTTGTTAGCTGAGGGAGCTATTTCATGAGCCCTCAGGGAATCACTGAAGAACCACAAGATTTAACCAGAAAGTAGTGATGGAGGCAAAGCCAAATGACATGCTTCTGCTATGGCGCTTATGTCCTTATCATAACGCCCAGCCCAACAGAGTCCGGGACATTGCTTGCTTTCATGAATATTTTTGCACTCGGGCTGTTGGAAGAAAATAAACATTCATTTCAGGCACCATCTTTCTTCTCATCTTTGACTTCACCTACCCTGTTTCCCCCAAAATAAGACAGTGTCTTATACCCTGTTTCCCCGAAAATAAGACAGTATCTTATATTAATTTTTGCTCCCAAAGATGTGCTAGGTCTTATTTTCGGGGGGATGCCTTATACGTATTTCAGCGAGAGGCAAAACTGTAAGTAGGTCTTATTTTCGGGGGATGTCTTACTTTCGGGGAAACACGGTAGCACATGGAACATGACCAACCAATGGTAAATTAATAAAGGGGACTGCAATCAATTCTGGGAATAACAACAACAATGACAATGATCGGGATGGTTTTGGAGTGATGACCGTGGGTGAGGCCATGTGCTCTTGACAGAGGAGAGAGCAGCTGTGTGTGGGGAAAGCACACATTGGGAAGAAGCCTGGACTTGCTGAGTCGGAATTTCTGTGTGTTCATAGGACTTCCCAGAGACGCTCACGGGTGTCTGAAACGCCTCACAACCCCAGCCTCACTCTCTAGTAAAAAAATCCAAGTGTAACACGATCCACAAAAAACAAAGTCGGCCTTCACAAGGCCAGGCCTTGTACCTTTGCCACCCTGCCTAGGTTGGACGTGAGGGCTCTTTCACTGTCCATTTCAGTATTTCCACATAAATCACTGGCATTTCTGAAAGAACCTAAAGACCAGTCTTTCTGACCATGCCAAGCATCCTCCCTCCACACAGTCACAGAACAGCTGCCCTCCCCTCATGACCGGTCTGGCCCCCTCATCAAAGTCCTGCCGGGTGATGGCTGGTCACAGTCCCAGCCAGGCTGCTTTCTGGGAAGGTGGGGATGGAGGTGGGAATGTGTGGTCACTGGTGCTGGTCCAAGGGAAAGGGGGTAGGGGGATCACACAGGAGCAGCTGCCTGGGGGTGCCGGCCTGCCACAGAGAACAAGAGAGTTCCAGAAGGGAAGTCCTAGGTGAACCAGCCCATCCTCGCTGCCCACCCAGCACGTGTCTCCTCTAGGCTCCTGGAACTTCAGTGGAGGCTGCAGCTTTTGAGTTCTGCCCATGGTGGACATCTGGGTGTAGTGATGTAACGTGGCTAGTTCCCTGGGGACCAAGGCTTGCACCGCAGCTCCATGGTAATTTATTAACCGCAGTTCTATCAAGATGAAGATGTAAGCTTGATGTTTAACCATATACATGTTACACATAAAAGCCTTCAAAATATCAAAGAGCCGTTTCCTGTGGGGCAGATGGAACTGGAGTCTGGGCAGCAGACACTGAAGCTGGGCCCGGGCCCTCACTGCATGGCTGCTAGGCCTCGTCTGTGTCTTTGGGTCTTTCTGTTGGTTCAGTGGCCCCCCGAGCCCTTGCGCTGCATGAGCTGAGCTGCCCTTGTGGCTGGCTCCTGCAGCCCAGGAGAATGGGTCATTGTCAACATCCCTCAGGGAAGACGGATTTTGCACTCCCTATACCCTGCATCCCTGTCTTCAGGAGGGTCCCAGTGTGCAGGCCACTCACTGGGAAGCAGAGTTCAACATCAGAATGAAAATCCAAATGAACAGTGAAACTGTTTTGTCTATTTATCAGCCAAAATCAGGCTTGGTTTCAAGTTGAGGGGGAGAGGGGTGAACGTGGAATTTGCCTGTGGACACATCTACTCGGTGTCAACTTCGGTGATGTGGGTGCTCAGGGCCAGCTGCTTGGGCGGCACCTGGACAGAGAGACAGAGAAGAGCTCCCTGGGGACTTGAGTGGAGAAGAAACGAGAATTTCCTCCAAGGCAGCGGAAAGGATGACAAGCATTGTCTATAGAGGTAATAAGGAAGGTTCTGGGGAGGAGGGGGCACTTCAGGTGTGATCTCAAGGATGGGAACAGAGGAGGCAGAAGAAGCTGGTAGGAGCAGGACAGACTCTCCTGGGGTTGCTCCTGCCACCGGGTGGGTTTGTGAAAGTAGATTCAATGCTCTCCCGAGACTGAGAAAAATGGTCACGTGGATGCTCTGTGCGGCCCCTCTTCTTCTCGGGATGCGGTCAGGAAGCCCTGGGACATCAGGGAGGTCCTGAAGGATGGAGGAGCTGGGTCTCCAGAGGGAGCGAGCAGGAGCCCCACCAGCAGGACGCCTGAGTGACTCTCCCCAGGCAAGCGCTCTGCTGGGTGTGCCCTGCTCGCTCAGCATTCCTCCTGACATCTCCCGATGTTTATTAAGAGATGACAAGTCTATCAGGCCTCGTGAGCACTGTCTCACCAGGAGGAGATCTTCCCCTGCACCCAGGGAGCGCCATCAATCTTGTGTCCGCTGCAGCTCCAGCGATGAGAGCCGGCCAGCCACCGCCCCACCCCATCTGCCCACGGCCCCTCCCCCTCTGCATTAGCTGCAGGAAGGGGGGGGGGGCACAGAAAAAGCTGCTGGTGGCCTGATGCCGTTCTGGTAGACACAGAAACCCAAGAGAACCAAAAGGGCCCTTTCTTCTCGTGTCACTGGCTTTAGGGCATATATTCCACTCCAGGACGTGAAGTGGGTAGAGCTGAGCCTGTGGAAAGGCCTGAAATGTTGTTGCTAACACTGTTTATATGACAGCATCTAAATAAACAGGCGAGCTTCCTATCATGCACGTGAACACTATCGCCCTCTCCTAGAGAACCCGTCGTCCCTGGTTCTAAAGGTTCACATTTGGATAACCAGTGAGCAGTAACACTGTATTGCCTTTCCTATATGCATGCCTTTTTTCTTTTTTCCTGGAAAGAAGCTTGATGTTGCAATCATCAGTGTATGTTGTAACCATCAGTGTCTAATACTCAAGGAAGACTCCATTGCTCTGTGTAGGAGGCAAAATTGATACGATAGTAGTAACTAGCCATTGCAAATGGGCCTCACCGAATGTGTGTCTTGAGAATTATGCATGTCACTGTAGTTTTAAGTCAAATGTGCCTCATGTTTATGTTTCATAGAAGGCCCCTAATCTGGGCCACACAGCTTCAAGTCCTGAAGGACCCTCTGTCAGATGAAACAATAATAATATCACTTTTAAATTTCATGAAATTTATTGAGGCACACAAATCATTTTTTGGCACTGGTTCAATATTTAAACATTTCAATCTAATGCATGATAGGTTTTTTCTTATTTATTTTTTATTTGGAGGTGGAAAAGAGAGAGAAAATGATTTTTCTGTACCATGAATGCTTCCAACCATTTGTGTGTGTGTGTGTGTGTGTGTGTCTATCTGGCTCTTTACTATAAGACATGCTTTTCAAAGCTTTTGACGCTGTGCTTTGTTCAGAGAAACAAGGAAGGTCAGGAAAATGGCTGTTTTATCAGCATCTCCACCACTATAGGAGACTCAGATAAGAATGAAAGACTGGGCTGGGCTCCTGCATGCTCAAGGCCTCCGTGAGACTTGGCAGCTAGGAAAGTGCTTCAGGAAGAGAAGGGGTGGCCATGGAATTCGTACGTTCTGTGATGTGTTTCAATGAGTCACAAAGGCCCAGAAATGCTGCTTTCAGGAACACAGTAAGAACCCAGACTAAGTGGTTACAGATGCCAGTGTAGCCAGGGCCTGCCTTGGTGCTGCAGACAAGGGTCCCCAAATTGTTCTATGTCCAACCTAATGTGCCACAGGTTTGTGTGCAGCACATGTGAGCGTGTGTGTATGCATGCACACACACGTGTTATAAAGGGTGGGCATAGCTCAGGTCATCCAAGGAGTGGCGCGGTACCAACAGGAAGTCCTTCTGATGATGAGATTAGCTCGAAGGAGAAGCTGATTCCAGTTAAATGAACTGTACTGTCCTCCTATTTTGAGGAGCACCCCTAGAACGAGAGCAGTGGTTCCCAACCTTTTTTCCACGTGTGTACCCCTTTCAAACCCTTTTCTATAAATTGCAACCCTTGTTTGTAAAAAAGCTGTTTTTAAATACTGACACTTTTGTTCAGTGCCCATCTTAATGTCCAATACTTGAAGTGAGATAGAAAAGAGCAGTTACTACATGAAAAGTACAAACCACAGGTTTAATTTTACAATGTTCATAACACAGTTAAATACTGTTACTGATGGTTTTTTTGTGTGCCCCTGAATGGTCCAGCAGGTACCTCTGGGGGTGTGCACACCACCCCTTGGGCACTGATGAACTAGAGGAATAGACTGTTGTCTTATATAAAATTCATAGAGCAAAATGTTTCCAAAGCTCCAGATTAGTTTATGCTAAAGATTTTAGTTCCCATAAAAGGTTAACTTCAAATGTTGGATTGAAAGTTTAGCACTCTGGGATGCCAGGGTAGCTCGGCAGGTAGAGCACTTGCTTTGCAGCTATGAGGTCCTGGGATCAAACCCTTGCCTCAACCCTTGCAAACCGATGTGCTGAACTGCGGTGAGCCTCCCATGTGGGAGGCCCCTGGTTTAGTTCCAGCCCCACGTGGTCCCACACCCACCTGTGTGGAATAACACCATGTCACAGCTAATGATGTGCAACTATGGAGACTGCTTGGGCCCTCTCCCTTCTCTCTCTCTCTCTCTCACCTTCCCTCAGACAATAAAATAAATCTTTAAAAAAAAAGTTCAGCTCTGAATTTTTTGCTGGACCATGAAGGTTTTTATAAATTTATTTATTAATTTATTTCTGCAAAAGTGTATATTTACTCTCCATGTTTAAACTGCAGTCACCCTCAAAGTACTCTCTGCTTGATGCAGTACACTTACTGAGACACCTTTTCCACTGCTCAACACAGTTTTTGAACTGGTTGATTTTGATGCCTTTTAGTGCTTCTGCTGTTTTTTGTTTCACTTCTTCCACATCGGCAAAACGTTCCCTTTTGAAGACTTTTTTTTTTTACTGGGGAAATAAGAAGAAGTTTCTAGGGTGGAGATCAGGTGAATAGGGAGGGTGAGGCATGAAGATCATGCCATTTTTGGTCAAAAACTGCATTGTCGTGACACATGTTGTTCATGTAAATCACTCATCCTCAAACGGACAAATGCATTGAAAGAATCACCAAAAAGAGATCCCCTGAAGCCAGATACAGCCTCACAACAACACCAGCTGGTACACTGATGTAGATGGGCTCCTAGAACACTCACCTAGTGGGGGAAGCCTGTCCTACAAGGGACCCGCCTTCCAGAAGATAATTTCTGCTTTTATTTTTTTTTGTGGGGGGTGCGTTGTGGGGAGGGGATTCCTCTCTCTTATACTATTTGCATTTTCCTTGGTTCTTTCCCTGTCTTGATAGTGTCCTTTGAAGCACAGGGTTTTAATTTTTGTAATTCTCAATTTATCTGTTTTTTCTTCCTTTTTTTGCTGTGCTTTTTGTGCTATGCCTTGCTTTATTTTTATGTGACTCTTCAAAGGAACTCCTAAGCCTTTGAATTCAGGCTACAACATTACTATTGAGGAGAATGATATTGGAATGGATGGCATTAAAGTTGGGCACCAGTGGATTTAGAAAACCCAGATTACTGCTCAGACATCATTGTAATATACCAGTGTCACCACATATTGGTTAGGAAAATATGTTGTAAAAAATAGTTGTTTAAACTCTTCCATAAGAGACTATAAGGGATGTTTAGGATTGCAAGTTCAGCTCAAAAATATATACAGTATGCTGCCACCAGATGGTGGTAGCTGTAATCTTGACTGAATAATGTCATTCGAACTACAAGAAACAAGGCTTCTCTGAGACTTGAGTTTTATGTGTTTTGTTTATTTTTTAATTGAAATTATTTTATTTTTTGATAGAGACAGAGACAGACAGAGAGAAAGGCAGAGAGACAGAGAGAATAGGTTTTCTGTTTTAGCCTACTATAAGAATAACTTCTTGAGACATTTTTTTAAATTAAACTTTCTAATAAAACCATACCCTGGATGTTAAGAACATACATTTAATAGGAAGATCAGAAGAAGAAAAGAAAGAGAATAAACATGTACTGAATGAGCACTTACTATATAACTTTACATGCAGTATTTAATCCTCACAATACTCCTCATAGCTTTAGTGTCCTTACTTTAGAGATGTTTGACTTCTTTGTCTAGGGTCACACAGCAATGACATACCAGAGTTCAGGCTGCCTGGCTGCAAAGCCTGTACATCTACTACTATGCCTATATTTTGTGCCTTCCTATTGATAAATAAAATGGAAATTTATGTCTAGCTAATATTTAATAAGTATTTGTTGTGCCAGGTACTATGCTAGGCAATTGTCAAAGATGTGGGTACAGTTTGAATTTTTCCCCATTAACTCTGATTATTATTAGTTAATAATGATTAATTATTAACCCTTAGAAACATCAGTTAATATAAAGTTGATCTTCCCAGACACGATAAAGGTTTTGTTTTCCTCCATCAGTCCCTCCGCCTCTGTTTCTCCTTCTCCTTACAATCAAAACACTTCATAGGTTGATGTGTATAGTTTGGGGGTTTCAGGTTAGGACCTTGTCTCAAAAAATATTCCTCCAGATATGCAGCTATAGCTTTCTGGCAGTTTGCCAATTTCCTATTTCTGTCTCAGAAATACTGTTTCTTGCTGAATGTCATAGACACTAATTGGGTGGCTGCCTTGCCCACATAAATCCTCTCAGTGTCCTGCAGGCAGAAATTCTGTCTGCTTCTTCTCCATTTCATCTTTAGTTCTTCAAAATGCCCTGATGCACAGTAAGGATGCACAAAGTATTTATGAGTTCTGACAGTTAAGTTTATGAATTTGCCACTGTGCACTTATGTTGGCAGAACTGTACGAACAACTTGATGAGAGGTTTCATAACCTTGGTGTACCAGTGTCTCACAGCTGTGTTTGTGTAGACGTGTGGTGGTGTTTTGCTGAGTGGCGTTCATTATTGTTGTTGCGTGATTTTGTGTGGCATCACGAGAATGTCAGAGCTTGAATTAGAGCAACGAACAAACATTAAATTTCTTGTGAAACCTGGCAAGACTGGAAGTACAATCAGCAACATTTTAGTCCAAGTCGATGGGGATAATTCGTGAACAAAATGGCAGTGCACAAATGGATTAAACATTTTTCTGAGGGGAGAGAAAGCGTCACTGATGAAGAGAGGTCAGAGTGGCCAATAACAAGCACAACTGATGAAAGCATTGCAAAAATTTGTCAAATTGTGTCAAAATTGTAGGCTGACTGTGAGAAGCATAGCAGACCAAATAAACATCTACAGAGGAACAGTTAGGAAAATCTTAACTGAAAATTTTGGCATGAGAAAGGTATGTGCAAACATGGTCCCAAAGGAATCACTGATTAACAAAAACAAAGGAGAGCTGAAGTTTGCCAAAACCTTTTGGAGAGGCAAGACAATGTTATGGGCTGTTATCACTCATGATAAAACATGAGTGTACTAATACAAGTGTCAAAGTGCACAATGTAAGTCACCCAATTCTGTCAGTCCAAATCAAGAGTTAAAATGATATTGCTCACCTTTTTTGATATCAGAGTAATGTTCATTCTGAATTTGTAGCAACTGGACAAACAGTCAACCAAGCTGACAACTATCAGGTTAGTGCAAAAGTAATTGCAGTTTTGGATCATGAATTTTAAATCATTATAGTTAAGTTCAAACATAACTTTATTAATTAAAGTAGGACAGTTACAATCAACACATTTTTTGCTAATGAGAAATAAGTTTGTGTATTCCTGTAGTGTAAGAATCTGTGCTTCAGGATTCAGTGAACTCTTGGAAAGCATTTTCTGCATGCTGCTGGTTATGGAAGTGTTTTCCCTGCAAAAAGTTGTTGGAATGCTTGAAGAAGAGGTAGTTGGTTGGCAAGAGGTCAGGGGAATATGGCCGATGAGGCAAAACTTCGTAGCCCAATTTTTTCAACTTTTGAAGTGTTAGTTGTGCAATGTGTGGTCAGGAGTTGTGAAGAAGAATTAGGCCTTTCTGTTGACCAATGCTGGCTGCAGGTGTTGCAGTTTTTGGTGCATCTCACTGATTTGCTGAGCAGACTTCTCAGATTTTGCTGGATTTAGAAAGCTGTAGTGGATCAGACCAGTAGCAGACCACCACACAGTGACTATGACCATATTTTAGAGCAGGTTTGGCTTTGGGACGTGCTTTGGAGCATCTTCTCAGTCCAGTCACTGACCTGGTCATCGTTGATTACTGTATAAAATCCAATTTTGGTCATGTGTCACAATCTGATTGAGAAATGGTTTGTTGTTGTTGAGTAGAATAAGAGAAGACAACATTTCAAAACGATTTTTTTTTGGATTTCGTCAGCTCATGAGGCATTCACTTATTGAGCTTTTTCACCTTCTCAATTTGCTTCAACTGCCAAAGAGCTATAGAATGATTAACATTGAGTTCTTGGGCAACTTCTCACACAGTTGTAAGAAGATAAGCTTTTAAGATTGCTCTCAGTTGGTTGTTGTCAACTTCCAGTGGTTGATTGTTATGCTTATCTTCAAGGCTCTCATTTCCTTTGCAAAACTTCTTGAACCACCACTACACTGTAAGTCCCTTAGTAGTTCCTGCTTTACAACCCATTTTAAACTTGAATAAAAAAATTTCTTGAATTTGCTTTTTGTCTAATATCGTTTCCATAGTCTAAAATAAATTAAAAATAAACAGCAAGTAATGTCATTAGCAAAAAACAAAACAAAATATAAAGCAAGAAATGCACATTAAAATGATGTATAACATAACCACATGTATTTAAGAATATATTCCAATATCAAACAGTAAATTTCAACAATGCAAAAACTGCAATTACATTTGTACCAACTTAAGTGCTAAAAAGTCTGCATGAAAAAGATGAAAATGACTTGAACTTCTCGCCAACAACTCATGGTTCTTGCATTGTGACAATGCACAAGCTCACACAGCACTGTCTGTGTAGGAGGTTTTAGGCAGTCAACAAGTACGGTAACTGTATTGGAACACCCTCCTTACTCATCTGATCTGGCCCCCAATGACTTTTTCTTTACCCAAAGATAAAGGAAATATTGAAAGGAAGAATTTTGATGACATTCACATCAAGGGCAGTACAGTGACAGCTCTGATGGCCATTCCAGACAAAGAGTTCCAAAATTGCTTTGAAGGGTGGACTAGGCACAGGTGTAGGTGCCTAGCTTCCCAAGGGGAGTGCTCCGAAGGTGACTGTAGTGATATTCAGCAATGAAGTATGTAGCACTTTTTCTAGGATGAGTTCTTAAACTTAATTGTCAGACCTCATATGTATTTTCTGATTGGTTACACCTTTGATCCCTGCCCTCCTCCCTTAACCACGGCTGTTGATCCAGATGATTTTATACCTGACCAAGCTGGGCCAATCAGCCCTTCTTCCCTGTGATGCTGCGACTTGGACAGAAATCACAGGGATGAGACCAGGGTGGCTCTACTGGGAACTATCTGTACAGCAGCAGCCCTAGCTTTTTGGGCTTGTTTCAGTTGTTGGTGTTCCTGGCACTTTTAATCTCTTTCTTCAGTTTTTTATGTACTTCTGTGCTCTTACAACAGAGGTCCTCTTTCATTTCACTGCGGTGGGATAATTTAACCGATATGTATAAGTGATCCGACCTGATGCTTGCCCTCCTCTCGGGGCTTGTCCAATGCTGGGAAAGATTAATTTTCTTCCTTCTATTCTTCCTACATCCACACAGTTATTCAGGGCTCCTTGGTGTCCTAACAGAAATTTCTTCCAGGTTCTTCACACTCCCCTTTCTTTTGAAGAAGAGAGGTATGTCCTGCCTGCTTACATGGATTTCTAGGGGATGCTGTTGAGGCTTTGTTTTTTTTCTAACTTTTCTATGCATTGATTCTCTTTATTGTGGAAAATTGTCATTAGGCCCCAATATTTGTAACCCATCTTTGCAAAAGAGAGCTTCGAAACTGAGTTTTTGAACAATGAGTATGTGTGCTAGGAGAATATTTGTTTTACCAGCACTGTAAGCAGTGTGTTGGGCGCTAACACGGTCTCCTTGAGATTTGGAAAGGACACACACACACACACACACACACACACACACACACACCCCATACCTACTGGCTGGCAGTCAGGAGAGCAGCATTTTCCATGGAAGAAGCTCAGGGAGGGCAGAGTTGGAGGTGAGTTGGTCTAAGGGCTAGAATTCGCAGAGCCAGGGGAAAGATGCAGGTGTGGATGGGGAGCTCTGGAGCCCAGGCCTCTCCACGTTCCACAGAACAGCAAATCATATGTGCAGAGACGCACATTCACAAATGCCTTTCACACTTGAGACAATATCTATGCATACAAATATTTTAGTTGTTTTGACTTCAAACAAATCAGCAACTGATTACAAACAATTAATGGGCAATTCAAAACTAGGCATTTTTTGGTCAACCATGGAAGGAGAAAAGAAATTCATTGTACTTTCTTCTGACTTTATCATTTTCATCCTTCCCATTCAAAGCTTAAGTTTGTAGTAAGAATGACAAGAGAGAGTCTCTCCAGGAGAGACTTTAAAGCTTTTAGAGGCCAAGAGCATTTATGTGGGAGTCAGTGAGGACATGAGGCCCTGAAAAGCCAGTCCTGTGTTCTCAGATATGCCTCAGAAATTCTGATTTGTGATCAAGAGAAGATTGTGATCTGAAAATAAGAGCAGGTCTACACACCGGGGTGGGGTTGGGAGGGATCCAAGAGGGAGGGATATCATCAGGAATGATGGGAAGGGAGAGACAGCTAGTCCTGGGCAGCTGCTTTTGAGAGAGAGAAAGACAGAGAGAGACAGAGAGAAGCAGGAGGGCACAGATCAGTCTCCATAGTTGCATGTCATTAGTTTTCTACATGGTTTCGTTCCATGCAGGCGGGGGTGGAGCTGTGTAGGGTAGGACGGCCACAGACCTCCTGCATGGGAGGCACGCCCCCATGATCCAGCAGGCCTCCCACATGGGAAGCATGCCCAGGGCAGGAGCTGAATCTGGGACCTCCCACATAGGAGGCTCTCCCAGGTGAGAAGCAAACTGGGGGCACACCGCAGTTCAGCATATGGGACTGCACAGGCCGGGGCTGGGATTCAATCCTCATACTTCAGGGCTGCAAGATGAGTGCTCAATCTGCTGAGCCATCCTGGCTTTCCCTCCCAGAAGTTTTTAATGGCCTGCAACAGAGATACCCACTCCTGGATTTCCCCAGGAGAAAAGGGCATTCATGGGACAGTTTAGGTGTCCAGGCATCTATGTAATGATGTCACTTCAGGGACTCCAGACAAGGAAATTCTGAAATTCTAACTCATCTCTGTTAGGGGATTTTTACCAGCCCTTAAGTTATGCTTTCAGCCTTTTAAAAATGTGCTCCCATCAAGAGTACAAAAGAATGACCCTTCAAATCCTAAGGAAACTCCCTCTCCTCACATCCCCTTGACGAGATGCAGAACACCTGCTTGTCTTCTCACAGCCCTTCGACACAAGCTTACTGTACTGTCACTCCTGCCCTGCCTTTCCTGTATGGTTGTGCCCCTCCCACGTGCCTTACAGGGTGAGGGGACCCACGAAGACAAATACAGACACCACCAGGACACATTCTGTGAACACAGCAAGTGAACACACGGGTCAGCAAGTGACGAGGCTGAGATGACTGGAGTCGGCAGACAGGAGCACTGGGACAGGGGGAGGGGAGGACACATCTGAGGAGGCCGGTGAAGACTGCAGAGGGGCTGCTGGGAAGGATAGGGATGGGGTTACACACGCGAGCAGGAGAAGGGTGGGCAAGTGGGGAGACCTGACTCGGAAGCACACGCTCCATGAAGGCAGAGCCTGGACAGGTGACTGAGCGGTACAATGACCCCTGAGGCCCCAGGCAGACATGACGAGGGCCAGCAAGGACAATAGCGGCATGGAAGCAGAGGCCCTTCCAGGGGCTGGAATTGCACAGATTTGCCACCCCAGGTGTATTTGAAAGCCTCTTCCAGGGTTCTGTGACCTGACAGTGGGGCTGGGTCTCCTGGATTCTCCAGAACCTTCCTCTGTGCCTGGCAGGAGCTGGGGTGAAGTCCAGGCTTACCCAGCAGATAAGTGACCCTCCACCACAACCTAGTGGGAAAGAGCACAGCCACGTGGTCCTCTTTGGGAGTGGGTTTGGGTGGATAGGAGAGGAGGAGAAAGGAAGTGAGATGAGTAAACATGTATTACTTTGTGGCCATGTAGTAAGAATGGCCCGAGTGACCATCGTCCCTCCCACTGGCACCTTCTCCTTAGCGGTACAGACCACAGGACTGTCCAGGGTGAGCCCACTGTCTGCACCTCTGCTCTTTGAACTGCCTTGTCTTGTCGCATGCTTTCCTCCTGTAAACTTAGGGCTGCTGGTCAGGGCTGGCCACCTGGCTCTCCTTTCTAACATAGCACTTAAAAAGAAAACGCTGATAATGACACTCTTTCACAAGCCTTAAAGCACATGGAAAATACGTCATAACTGGTAGCCCTTACTTTCCCTACGACTTGATGCAGCAATTCACCTAAGAATCTCTAAGTCTGCTTTCCACGGGAAAAACAACTCCTCCCTGTGGGTAAATGAGGCCAGGCTTCCTGAGTGCATCTCTAGTTTGAACAGAGCCGTTCTAGGAATGTAGTGACTTTCGCCGAGGAATGGTTCTAATGCTGTGACTTAGAGCCACCGAGGAGAAGTGACAGGAGGGAATGTTGGGGCCAAGGGCATGTCAGAGAATTTGGGGCTGAACCCACAGAGATGGCTCCCCACCCAGCTTAGGAGCCCTGCCCTGAAAGATCAGATGCTTTTGGTCTCTGACTGTCAGAGTGGCTTCCATGCGCTTTCCATGTGTGGAAGTGAATGGAACCTTCAAAAGATGCCTTGGCGGGGGATGAGTTGGGGATTTGGGGGAAAAGAAGCAACAACCAACTACAGAGCAACGCTGGGCTCAGAACACACCAGACAAGAGGGACGCAGAAGCCATGAGCAAGGCATGTCTCTGCCCCATCTTCACTGGCCTGTGGTTCTGCCTGCAGATGCCTCATTCATAGAGCTGCGTAACCACTCTACCACCAGGCGCCGGCCTTCTGTCTCCTCTCCCAGACAGGATGGTTCCCTAATGGGTGTGCTGCTCGGCCCATGAAAACAAAGATGCTGCAGAAAGAGTCTTGGCTAAGGAGCTCAATGGTAGGAAAGAGAGACGAGGAAATAGATAATAATAGTGGCAATGGGTGCAAACACCTAAATTCCCCATCCTATGCCCTCCTCTCAGCAGTGTGCATTTATGCATGCATTCAACACTTAGAACACTGTGAGTTAGATGCCATTTTTATTATCTTATTTGAAAATGGGGGGACTGAGGTATAGAATTAACTTGCCTAAGGCCACATGTCAAGTAAGTGACCACATTGGGACTTGACCCCAGACCACTTAGTTGGACCATGAAGTTCTTCCTCCACCCAGGAGGAAGAGAGTTTTAGTGTGATGCCTCTGGGAAGGCTCACTGAAGAAGGTGATACCTGGACTGTGAAAAATGAATACAGGCTGCTTAGGCAAAGGGCAAGGGGCATGAAAGGCAGGCTTGAGTCAGCGTCAATGCCGAAGCCTAGCGGTGGGGGGAGGGCAGGCTCCTTTAGAGACGCGCCAGTTAAGATCTCCAGCGTGAGCTATGGTGAGTGCAGAGGCTTGAGGGGTAGGCAGGGGCCCGTCACAAAGGGTCCTCTTCCCAGCTGAGAACCATGGACTCAACTCTGAAAGTGATGAGAAGCCGCCAAGGAGCTCTATCTAGCATCACCATACTGAACTGCAGATGCTCCTGCCCTAACTTACATGCTTTTCTGAAGGTCCTGTTGTAACGTGTGACAGTCACAGAGATAGCAGCCAGGTCTCCTTCACCCTACCCCAAGGCCACCTGCATCCACTCTAAGCCATCTCCCTTATTCATTCACTTACGCAGCGTTTAGTCAGCAGGTATTTATCAAGTAGCTAATGTATGGCACGGGGCTAGGTACCAGCATCACCTGTATGATTAAGGCCCAGGTGCTGGGAAGGCTGGAGTTTACTGGGTAGCTCACATTTAAACACAAAAGTTCAAGGCAGAATGCGAAACACTATGTACTGGATGCATTCAAGGTGCAGAAAGAATGGTCAGGAGGCCGAGTCTTAGTTGATAGGATCACAGACCCTGGAGTCACACAGCTCTGGGTTCAAATCCCAGCTCTGCCACGTATTAGCTGTGATAGTAGAGCCAGTTACTGTATTTCTCTGAGTCTCAATTTCTTCTTCTAACAAATGCAGATCAGACTATGAACAACTTCGTAGAGTTGTTAAAAAGATTAAAGGAGTTAATGTAGAGTTAGTACAAAAGTAGAAACCCTGAAGTGACAATGTTCCCCAGTAGATGTCACTGCTGCGTAGCAAGCTAGGTGACATAATATCTGAGTTCAAGTCTACCTTCACAATCCCTTCAGAAAATCGGTCCATAAATGGTCTTCTTCTCCAAATACAAAACAGAGCAGAGGGTTGGGAGGCTGTGAAATGTGCAGGGGTGAGGGATGACGACCACCTTTTATATAAGTTCTTCTAAATCTTCTGACCTGCTTGAAAGTTCTAAACATCTATGGCTCTCTGGTGGGAGCAATGCCCCCTGACTTCCTAGAAATCTTGGTGTGATCCCTTCAGCTTAGCCTTTGTCAGGGAGCACCAGTCATTTCTAACTTTTCAAATCATTTCTGAGAAGCCTGGGGAAGCTGGGATGGCTCAGTGGGTTAAGTGCTCACTTTGCAGCCCTGGGGACCGAAAATCGAATCCCGGCCCCAGCCTGTGCGGATCCATAAGCTGAACTGTGGTGTGCTTCCTATGAAGGGAGCCCCCAGTTTGGTTCTTGCGCCCCGGTTCTGCACCTGGCTCGAGGGGGCGCGCCTCCCATGCTGGAGGCCCCCAGCTCAGCTCCTAACCTGTGCAGTCCCTACCCATCTGGGTGGAACAAAACTATGTTGAAAAACTGATGACAAATAACTATGGAGACTGCTCTGGGCCCTCCCCCTACTCTCTGTCTCTCTCTGTCTCTGCCAAAAACAATAAAATAAATCTTAAAAAAAAAAAAGAGAAAGAAAAAAGAAGCCACTAACTCTAAAAGAACTCAAGATGGGCATTGGGACTTGGCGGTAGGAAGAACCACTGTGAAGTAGCAGGAAACAACTTCACGGGGGCTGGCCTTATGGCAACTGGGTTGGAGCCTATTGCTTTATTTTCCATGGATCAGGAAAGGTCAAAGTTCAGTGATTCAGGTTTTGCCACCTGCCCTGTATAGTCTCAGCTTGAGGATAGCACTGGGTGAATGGATTACTTCTGGTCCTTGATTCTGACATGACCAGCCATTGAGGTCCAGTGGGTAAGTTGAGCTCGTAGGGGTCGTTATGAGCTCGTGTGCTTATCAGATTTCCATGGAGAATCTCCTTTCGGCCAGCATTTGTGTCATGTGAATCACTTCAAACAGCTCACAGTCTAGATTTGAGTGAGAGAGACAGGCAGGCAAGTATACAGTTATCTGATACAACCTTCTAGATATTA
Source organism: Craseonycteris thonglongyai (assembly GCA_004027555.1). Lineage (NCBI taxonomy): Eukaryota > Metazoa > Chordata > Mammalia > Chiroptera > Craseonycteridae > Craseonycteris > Craseonycteris thonglongyai. The sequence continues at coordinate 29,534 of PVKE010003782.1, forward strand.
TGTAAGCAATATCAACGAAGTCTGCACAGAAGGGAATACCGAAGCTTTCCATTGAAGGGTGAGTTGAAGTTTGTCATGTGGACACAGAGAGAAGGGACTCCAGACAAGAACGGAATCCTACACAAGTATAAAAACTTGAAGACAAAATGAACAGTAATTGCTCTGCATGGAGGGTCTGGGTATTTGGGTAGAAAGAGGACGTGCCATCCTCCAATGCAAGGGGATGGTGTGTTAGTACTAGAAAGGCCCAAAGCCCTTCTACGTGGGGTCTTCACAGACCGCACAGCTGGGCCACCTTTCTGTCCTGCATGGTTGAATCTGTAACTTCTGTTTCAAATTCTGTTTACTTCACTGCACAAGGAACTGGGCTAAGGGGCAATTTTGCTTTGGCCCATCTCGAGGATGGCCCTGGAAAAACCAGTCAGCCTTAGCGTGCCCTAAGTAAGAATGATGATGAGGTAATAACAGCTCATCTTGTTGCATGCTATCTGTCACACATGCACTAAATGCTTTCTGTGGATCGTCTTCCAACCTCAGGACAATCCCACAAAGAAGGCAGAATGGTGTCGGCCAGTCAGCACAGCGTGGTCTTGACCTTTTGGGTGGAGCCAGGCTGCCCAGGGCCAGCCATGTGAACCATGTGACTTTGGAAAGTGGCCCACCTCTTCTGTGTGCCTCAGTGTCTCCATCTAGAAAATGGGGCTGATAACAGTGCTACCTTTGGAGTCTGAGTTCATGTTAGGAGAGGACATCTCTGGTCCGTAGGTGGCCCTTGGTGTGCTGAGTGGAGAATATCTAAAACCCAGCCTTGTATCCAGTTGGTACCACCCAGTCTTTACTCACTGTGAATGGATCCAAGAAATCTAACAGGTATAAGAAGCCAACGGAGAGCTATCTGTTGTAACTAGGAAGCACTTGAACAGATGGCATGTTCTGTAGACAGTCTAACATTTTAGAGGTGGTGTGAGTGAGTGAGCGAGCCCCGGTATAGGACTGAGTTTATATCCCACATCAAGGCTTTACTTAAAGTTTACATTTTGTTTAAATGAGAAGTAAGAGCAGTGTAATATGGTTAAACCTTTTCCAGAAATTTATGGTTTCTTTTAATAAATCTCATAAAAGACACATTTAAACGTATGCAGTGTTCTTAATGTAATGGTTTCATTCTTGAAATATATAGTGTTTAGGTTGCATCTACAATGCTGTAAACGTATCACAAAGGCTGTAAACATATTGTTAACAGGAAGAAGTCTTTTAGAGGGATAAATATGTTCTTGGAAAAGAAAAAAGCCGTGAACCTTTTAGGCAGGGGAATGGCTTGGTTTTGAAAAAATAACAACTTGCCTTTTTTATGTCCTTTCTGTGGTTCTACTTTAGCCAATTATTAGATTAAAGCAAGCTGTTGCTATGTGCCCTAGAAACTCAGACAGATTTGATGTTGCACCCTAAGTTTGTGAGGACAGGTTCCATTTAAAGCTTTAATGAGGTCAAGGGAACAAAGAAGGAGACTGGCCGAGTCTTTTGTGTTATTTTAGTACTGCATCTTAGAATTATGAGGCCTACATGATGCCATGGGAAGAACACAGGATTTAGAGCTAAAAGCCCTCCGTTTGAGACCTGGCTCTGCCATTGACTAGCATTGTAACCTTGGCATTATTACTTAAATGCTCTGAGGCTTCGATTCTTGGATCTAGAAAATGAGGTTAAGTATACCTGCTCCAGTCACTTTGCAAGGATATAGAGGGGTCGAATGAGATAAGGTGTGAGAAAGTGTTTTGTGAGTCAGGAAGGTACCAAGGGCATGCAGACTTTATTTGTTGAATGCTTATGATGAGCAGATACAGAACAGGGCCATCGCTAAGCCACTTTATACACGAATCCATTCCATTATTAAAGAGAAATAGTTCCATTCTTCTTTGGTGACCTGTTTTCCTCTCTAGAGAGTGTCACCTTCAGAAAATTTTCCATTAAGCTGAACTTAAGGACATATAGCTGTGAATAATAAAGAAGCAGGCCATGCTAGAGCTGGAAAGAACACTAGGTCCAACTTCTACACAGCACATGAAGAGACAAAGGTCCAGAGGTCAGAGGGTGTGCCCTACCAAACCCAGTTTTTATCCACCACAAGCCACAGTTCTACCTACAAACATCATAACGTAAGAAAAACCCCACCTGTCCTGACTACTGCACAGGCTGATGCTGGGTAAAGAAAATTGTGGAGGATGAAAATGAGAAAGGTAGCCAAGGCCCGTTCTAGGAGATCTGGTATATATGTTAAGAGATTATCCAGGAAAATGTTTTAAGCGAGAAGCAAGAAAATTACTGAATGAGATACATGATTTAGAAAGACCACCCTGGGGCAGTGGAGAAAGTAAACTGGTTCAAGTCATGCCAGGAGGTAGGAGACGTGTGGCAAGGAAGATGTACAGCTCTGGAGAGAAGAGATTACAGTTTAAAGCGAGGAGTGCCCCTATGGGTGGGAAGAAGAGGTCTCCCTAACAGACAGTGGTGATGGGGAAAGGGCCCCAGGTTTATGGCTTGAAAAATAGGATGGGTGAAAGTTTTCACTGAGAAGGGAGGAGGACGAGGGATTTGTTTGGGGGAAGGTTGAGTTTAGGCTGACATTTAAAGGCAGATATAAAAATATGGAGTTGAATATGAGCCTAAAATTTTGGAAAAAGCTTTGTGCTGAAAACATATTTTGCTATTTCCTATTCCTATCATGAACACAATTTGGACTCTACTGTAGGTTTTTAGAGAGAAAAACAAGATCTGGGGCAGAAAATAATAACAATAATTATAACTAATATTTACTCAGCCCTTATAATACATTAGGCACTGTGTAAACTCATTTAACATGTTATTTCTCACATCCAGACTATGGTGTAGGAATGACAACCATTATACCACTGAGAGATGAAGGATCACAGGGGTTATCATATAGTTCAGTCATAGGCAAACTTATAAGCAGGCATGCAAAAGGAGATCTGTCTACTTCAAAGGCAAATGTTCTTACTCAGACATTCATCTGGGACAGACATACCTGGGTTTAAGTCCTAACAGTCATTCATTTGTTGTACAAACTGGTCAAGCAGCCTTCTATGTATTCATGTGAAATGGGGTTAAACACACCTGTCCATCTACCTCACAGAAAGAAAGAAAGAACAACTGAGCATACTTATTAAAAAGTACTTAAAATAATTGCCTGGCATGGGTACTCAATTAATAGTAATTTAACTGGCTTCTCCAATTATAACCTTTCCCTCTGTGTGTCCAGCCTTCAAAATGCAGATATCATTATTCATTTCAAAACATTTATGGAATCTTGGTTTTAGTATCATCCCATTCCACAACTAGTAATATCAAAACAGAACACCCTATGAGTCAGTAATCATCTAATAAAAGATAAGTGAGGACACTAAGGAGACCTCATCCAGGTCCTTGGCAGTTAGGAGCTGGGCCTTCAGTGGTCTGCAGCCAAGATTTGGCCAACTGGAGTCAAGGAGCTGAGACCAGATTCATATAGCAACATTAGAAAGTTACTGAAATGTGGAACAGCAATTAGATGAGGTGGTGAGCTCTGAGATGAGCTGATGCATTCATCTTGACTCCCAGATGACTCTGACCTAGTAGTAAATTAAAAAAACAATGGTCCTTGGAGGAGAGCATCCTGTTTTAGGCCTTCAGATTGCTCACGGATTACCAAGAAGGCATACTACTGTGAGTGACAACAAACAAAATGAATTTATATCAGCAAGGACTGAAGATGCTGCTGTTGTTGGGCAAAAGATAGAAGAACTCTCTATAAGCTTAAAAAAAAAACCTATCAGAAATTAATAAAGAGGACTTTAGCAGACACTTCTCCCAAGAAGACATACAAACAACAGACAGGTATGTGAAAAAATGCTCAAATTCACTAGCTATTAGGAAAATACAAATGAAAACCACAATGGGATACTACCTCCCACTTGTTAGAATGGCTATAATCAACAAGACAAGGGATAACAAGTGCGGGAGAGGCTGTGGAGAAAAAGGAACCCTCATACACTGCTGGTGGGAATGTAAATTGGTACAACCACTATGGAAGGCAGTATGGAAATTCCTGAAAAAAAAATTAAGAATAGGAATAAATTAAGAATAGAAATAGGACCCAGAAATCCCCCTTCTGGGTATCTACCCCCAAATCTGAAAACTTTTATATTTAAAGATTTATATATTTCAGTGCTCACTGCAGCATTATTCACGGTGGCCAAGACGTGAAAATGGCCTAAGTGCCATTCAATAGATAATTAGATAAAGAAGATGTGGTACGTATATGCAATGGAATATTATTTGGCCATAAGAAAAGGTGAAATACTGCCATTTGCAACAACATGGATGGATCTTGAGATTATCAGGTTAAGTGAAATAAGTCAGATAGAAAAAGACAAGAATGTTATGACTTCATTCATATGTGGGCTATAAAACTGAAAGCAACAAAGGAATAAGACAAACGAACAAACAAACAAACAAACAAAAACTCGTTGACACAGACAACAGTTTAGTGGTTACCAGATAATAAAGAGCCAGGGGGTCGTTGCGGGGGGTGGGGGGAGGGGGTCAGGTATATGGCTATGGAAGGAGAACTGACTCCCAATGATGAGCACACAATGCAAGATATAGATGATGTATTATAGAATTGTACACCTGAAACCTGTATAATTTTAGTAAATAGCCATAATAAATTTAATTAAAAATTTTAAAAGAAATTTAAAAAGACATCTAAAAAACTTGTAGATAGTAAAAGAAACATAATAACTAAAATGAAAAGAAATCCTTAGTGGATAGCCTTAAATAGCAGATTAGACAAAGTTGCTGGTTGCTTAAGAGTTTTACCAGTTGCTTGAGAGCATCAGGTACATTTATTCAACATCTACCAATCCCCATGGGTGCTGTTTAACTGAGGGTCTACCGTATATACATAAGAAGTTCTAACAGATGTGTAATTGGAGTCTCAGAAGACACCATGGAGATAATGGGAAAGAGACAATATTTAAAGAGATGATGGCTATGAATTTTTCAAAACTAATAAAAAAAAAACCATGCATCTACACTACCTACTAAGGAAACAAAAATAATCTGAAAAACTAAAAATTATTCTCACACAAGTAAAATGCTAACATAAAAAATGGTTGATAAATTTGGCTACTTAATTAAAATTTTTCTGTTAATCAAATAAAACCACCAATAAAGTGAAAAGACAAGCTGCTTCAGTTATGATATTGTCTTGTTTTAGGGATCTTCTCAAAGGCAGGTGTAAATCTGGTTGTTAATGTGCTATAGAACTCCCTAGAAAAGTATGAAGCATGCAATTGTGGTATGGAAACTGAAGTGTTTCTTTATAATCGACATACTGAAGTTCCACTAAAATAGGCTTCAGTATACATTTATATTTATTTTACCTTGACTTATGTTCTTGTATGTTTAAACTGAAGATTCATGTTTTTTTCAAATATGAAAAATTATCAGATATTAGTTTTTTAAATGTATTTTTTCACCATTCTCTCTCTACTCTTTTTGGGATCTATCAATTTAACCTTCACATCTTTTGACCTCTCTTTCATTAAAAAAAATGCAAACTAATAGGACTTCAGTAGCAAAATAAGTAAGGTGAAAAAGTGGGATAATCAGTCAAAATACTAATGAAAGACTCATATTATTTAGGTACTGTAATGTTGTCTTTTAACATTATATTTTTCTGTCATTAAAATGTTTATTTGTGCAGTGTTTTAGATGAATTCTTCAGTACTAATTTGTAATTCACTATTGTTCTTTGTGTCAAATGTAGGAGTTTTCCAGGACATTTTTGATACTGCCTATTCTTTTGTTCATTTCTCTGTATTACTGCCTCATAATTTCCTATTTTTGTGTGTGTGAGAAATATTACTCCTTCCTTTATCTGTGTGAGGATATTAAATGTGATTTTAGTCATTTTAATTAGCTCTATTGCTTTTACTTAATCCTTGATGAATAAGCTTCTGTTTTCCTAATTTGTGTGATTGTCTTTGCTTTTTAGCTTTTTGTTTTGTGGACTGATCTGTGGAAGTTCCACTCTTCACCCTTTTTATTTTATTACCTACTATAGTGGTTTTAAAGATGAACTCAATCACCCTTTAAAAACGGGTCATGGGAAAGCTGGCTCAGCCGGTTAAGTGCTCGCTTTGAAGCCCCGAGGACCGAGGATCGAATCCCGGCTCTGGCCCAGGCGGACCCACATGCTGAACTGGGGTGTGCTTACTGAATGCAGTGAGGCCCCCAGTTCAGTTTAAAAAACCCCAACACAAACAAACAAACAAACAAACAAACAAACAAACCCGGCTCATCCAGGGGGATGCCAGGATGACTCAGTGGGTTAAGTGCTCATCTTGCTGCCCTGAGGTCTGAGGACTGAGTCCCAGCCCCTGCCTGTGCAAACCCATATGCTGGACTGGGTGTGCTTCCTATGTTGGAGACCCCTGGTTTGGCCCCCAGCTCAAGTGGACATGCCTCCCATGCAGGAGGATCCAGGCCTGGTTCCCCCCCTGCTTGGCCCCCTTCCCACCTGTGTGGAATGAAGCGATGTTGAAAACTGAAGACATACAGCTATGGAGACTGCTCTGGGCCCTCCCCCTTCTCTCTATCTCTCTGTCTCTCTGCCAAAACAATAAAATAAATCTTAAAAGAAAAAACCTTCTCATCCAGAATCCAGAATTTAATTTACATTAAATTCAGGACTAACCTACTTTATTTTTATTACATATCCTATCATATCTATCTATTTATCTTTCTATCATCTATCATCTATCAATCATCTATCTCTGTCTGTCCATCTGTCTATCATCTATCATCTATCTATCTATTATGTATGTATGTATGTATGTATGTATGTATATATATACGTATCATCTTATCTATCTATCATCATCTACCTGTTATCTATCTGTCTAATCTATCATTGATTGATTGTTTTTAAGGATTTGGCTCACGTGATTATAGAGGCTGGCAAGTCCAAAATCTGCAGGGAACATTGTCAGGATGGAGGCCCAGGGAAGAGCCAAAGTTGCATTCCAAGCCCAAAGGCTATCTGCTGGCAGAATTCTCTCTTGATTAAGGGAGGTCAGTTTCTGTTCCAGTAATGCCTTCAACTGATTGGGCCAGCTCCACCCATATTACAGAGGGCAATTTGCTTTACTCGAAGTTCACCAATTTATACTAAATGTTACTCTCATCCAAAAACTCCCTCACAGAACACAGCCAGAATAATTTTTTATCAAATATACGGACAAATATACAGCTATCTGGCTCTGGAGAACTAGACAACCACACGGCAGACACCATGGTCCAGTCTGGGGCACTCAGAGAAGGGAGGTCTTCAAAAAACACGAGGTAAAACTGATTTAGCTCCAGGCACTGAAAATTAAAATTTGTATTAGTTACCTAGGACTGCTGTGATCAACAATCACAATCCTGGTAACTATCACACACAGAAATGTATTCTCGGATAGTTTTGGAGGCCAGAAGTCCAAAGTCAAGGTGCCAGGAAGGCCACGATCACACCCCCTAGTTTCTGAAGAAGAGGCCCTTCTTGTATCTGCTGACTCCGATGGCTCCTGGCATTTCCTGGCTTGTGGCAGCATGACTTCAATCTGTCTCTGTCTTCACATGAGCTACTTTCATGTAAGCTGACTATTAAGGCACATTCTGAATTCTTCACATTGCTACAGACTTGAAAATCCTGCCCCACCCACTCCCACACCCTCCTCAGCTCTGTCAATCCCCAACCTTCACTACACTCAAGAAATCTCACTGAATTGGTTTTTAAGGGTAGGAGTAATGAGCGTAAACTCAGGATTCAATTGTTTGGGTTCAAATCCAGCTCCACCATGCAACAGTTTGTGACCTTGAGTGACCTTCACAACATCTTGTCTTGGTTTTCTCCTCTGAAAAATGATGATCATAATGTACACTCACCTCAAATTGCTTTTCTGGGGGTTTAGTGAGCTAATATATACACAAAACACTTGGAGCAGTGATGAGCACATATTAAGGGACATATAAACATTAGTTATTTTTATTGAAAAATATCACTATGATTCCTTGTCAACAGATGGGGAGAATCATAGAAACTCATTCAGATTGCTTTCTGTCTGAGGCTCCCTGTCCTTTGTTGCTTGATATTCAATGTTTTAAAACTTGCCACTTTATGTATTTTGTATGGCATTTGATTTGTTTCAAGGGAGATGGTAAATTTAGTCCTTATAACTTCAAGTTTTCTGACAGCAGAAGTCTCCCAGTGCTATCTCAGCTAAAAGTCAGGAAAGAAAGTAAACCCTTGTAAAAAGCCAGATCTCTGTAGTATACAGAAGCAAAAGAGGTGAAACAGAACAAGTTCTGAAGTTCCAAAGAATTTCTCTGTAAATCTGCCTGGAGTCCATTTTTAATTTGCTTTCAATCAAAGACCCCAGTGAGATGTCTTTTCTTTTTCTTTTTTTTTATTAATTAATTAATAATTTTTTTAATTTTATTTTTTTGGACAGAGAGAAAGAGAGAGATAGAGATACAGAGACAGAGAGAGAACTGAACTGGGGGAACTCCCCAGTTCAGCATATGGATCCGCACGGGCCGGGGCGGGGATTCAATCCTCGGTCCCCGGCGCTGCAAAGTGAGCGCTTAACCCACTGAGCCATCCCGGCTTCCCTGAGGTGTCTTTTCTAAGAAGCATATGGATATCAGAGTTCCCCTCTCGTAAACTCTTTCTTCACATTGATCTGACATTATGCCACAGGAACAACGTAAAAGATGATCCCAAACACCCTTTCCTCTGTAGGTACCATCACATTACAGTACATCACATCACATCATTCATTCATTCATTCATTCATTCATTCTTCATTGATGCTGGAATAACTGGATACAAGGAGAATGGTGGGAAGTGGCTGGGTCCTGGGTATATTTTGGAGATATTTATTTTCAACCTGACATGTGGAAGAATTCAATGTGGGGTATGAAAGGAAAAGAGGAACGCCAGATAGTGATTGGGCTTTGTGCCTCACTGAATGGATGATGCTGTCATGTGCTAAGGCGAGGAAGATGAGGGAAGTATACATTCGTGAAATGAGGATGACAGGAAAACAAGAGCTGTGTCATAACCACGTTATATTGGCCAACCGTACGAGTTCTCCAAGAGGAGATGCCAAGTGAGAATTTAGACTTACAAACTCAACGGACAGACATCATCTGAGAAGAGAGGGTAGAAGAAGGGCCAGGACAGACCCTTCAAATCTGTGGGTAATACTTCCTCTCTTTCTCTCCCTCTGTCCCTCCTCTCCTTGTTTCTTTCTTTTGTTGAGGAGGTGGCTCTCTAACATACCCTGGGATCAGATACCAGGAGCACTGGCAGTCAAGCTCCTGGGAAAGGAAAACAGATTTTTTTAAAAATTGTTTTTGATAGAGAGAGAGAGAGAGAGAGAGAGAGAGAATGAGAAGGTGGAGGGCTCAGAGCAGTCGCCATTGTTGTACATTAGTTTTCGATATAGTTTCATTCCACAGGTGGGCATGGGCCTGTGCAGGGCAGAAACTGGGCTAGGGGCCCCCTACATGGGAAGCTCGCCCTGGTGAGAGCCAAACTGGCATCTACATCCCTTCTCAGCATATGGGTCGGCACGGGCTGGGGCTGGGATTCAATCCTCAGAACCTGGGGCTGCAAGACAAAAGCTCAACCCACTGAGCCATCCCAGCTTCCCCAGATGTTCTTCTTTTGCTTATGCAGATGAGCTGCTTGAATGTGTGCTAGCATCCATATGCAGATGCAGAAGACATAGATTTCCAAAACTCAGAAGCTCCAAGAGACTCTTGAAGACAATCGTCCCAATTTAGCACCAGGATGGGGAAGTGCTGCTCAAGTTCTGAGCAAAGGACATTTCCAGGAGAGCTCTGAATGGGATAAACTCACAGGAGAGGATCTGTGGGGTTGGATGGTGAGAATGAAATGATCCAGGGGGCTCTGAGGACTTATGTCAGGGGCAAAACAAAGTGAGTTCTGATGGGAACTGTTAAAAGGGAAACTGAGGCCAATTAAAAATTTTTTAAGTTTTTTTTTTTTTGAGCAAAAATATATTTGAATTGCATAGATCCAATCCAGCAGATAGAAAGGAGCTCTGAGAAGCTGTCCAAAATAAAAGACTTAGGTGAAGGGATCAGGGACAAGGAAAGTCACTTGACAAAATGAAAATGAGATACTGCAAGGTCATTTTCCTTCAGTGGGTGGCAGGCGTCTGCCAGGCAGAGACCCAACTAGCGCTGCTCAGACGACTTGTGATGGGCTAGTTTAAGACCCCAATTTGATGAAATGGAATTTAGCATAAGTGACTTCATTTTGGAAGTCTTGTTTTTAACAGAAGCTGAGCAGAAACACAGGAGGAGGAGCAGCACCCACAGGAACAGGGACAAGTGCATCACCTTAGACAAGTGGGGTCTGGCTTCTTGACATTGGTGGCAATAGGTAGGGAGTATAATAGCTTCCAACAGGAACCCACCATTTCTCTGTGCCCCCGCAACTCTACTCCCCCAGCCATGGTCCTCACTCCACTCCCCAGACTCCTTCCTCCACCCCACCCACTGGAAGTCTAAATATGAATGTCAATAGGTCTTGAACGCAATGTTTGTTGGAGCCAGGAAGGGTCATCAGATCATTTGATTGGGCCCCTCTCATTTCCCAGGTGGGGACACTGAGGCCGGCAGACTATGTCTCTTGTCCACATCTTAGTTTTCAGTAGAAATAGGCTTTGAGAATCATGAACACTTAGAGTTGGGTAAGAGCAAGCCTCTTCCCCACATATCTTTCTGAGCCCAAGAAGTCCTGATGCAACTGCCTCATGTATCAGCATTGGTTCTCTTATCTCCTGACTGCTTCTCAGGACATGCAGTCAAGGCTCCAAACACAGGGGATAGGAGCCAGTGCTCACCACCAGATGGCTAGTTACTGCACAATGCTTGTTGATGACTTCACATCTCATGCATCTAAAGGGGCATGTTCAGCCTTGTCCTCAGGAAGCATATTCCAACCATCACAGCCTCAGGGTCTCTATTCCACTGACCTTCTTTGCCCAAAACACCAATCTTAAAAGTTTCTAAATACTGGTGTGCACATAATACAATGCATAGATGATGTAATGTAGAGTTGTGTACCTGGAAACTATGTAATTGTTACCAACCAAGTCACCACAATAAATTTAACAATAAAAAAAAAAAAAGAAAGGAAAAAAAAAGAAAAACTGGGTTCTGTACCAACTGCAACAAAATCCCTTGAGAGAAAACCTTTTCAAAAAGCCAATTCATGGTCCCCATTTTTGGAGATTCTGACACAAAAAGTGGGGGTAGAGTTCAAGGCTCTGTATTTTCTCTAACCTTTCCACAAGCAATACTTATGTGAGCCAATTCTAGAAACCAGTTTTCTATAATTAAAAAACAACTTTCTGTCTCTTTTCTCTATGAACATTATCTCATGCAACCCTCCTCCTTGCCCCCATCCTAGTAATCTGAAGAGAAAAAGTGCCATTGTATTTTGACAGGAACTTTCTCAAGGTCACAGAGTTATAGAGTGGTGGGATGAACTAAAATCCTGCCACCATTACCTTCTCTATTTGACCTGGAACAAACTAGCAGATCTCTCTAAGCTTACATGTTTCCTCTTGGGAAATAAAAATAGAAACAAAGTCCATTTAGTGGGCTTTTGTACACAATGAGTCAGTGCTTAGGATGTGGCATAACATCTGGAAAACACGCTCCCCTGTGTGGCCGTACTGTGGGTCACACAGAGCATCATCACGTCATTGAACATGTATAAGAAGGGTAGTCTATGGTGCAGTTCAACTGTCACAAAGTTTATGCTCTTGTCTGGGTTCCAAAGGAGCCCTCTGCTATGAAAGTTTTACTGTTTACAGTTACAAAGCACTTCCATTTATCATTTGTCATTTGCTCTTCAGTAGTAGGAGGTGTTAGTTTTTCCTCTATGTGGAAAAAATACATAAACTAAAAACCAAAGAACTTAAATAACTGCCATAAGTTACCGTATTTTCCAGCGTATAAGACGAACGGGCGTATAAGACGACCCCCTAATTTTACAGTTAAAACATAGGTTTAGGCCTATATTCGCTGTATAAGACTACAGCCTTGGAAGTGGGGGGTAGTCTTATACAGCGAATATAGGCCTAAACCTATGTTTTAACTGTAAAATTAGGGGGTTGTCTTATACACCTGGTCATCTTATATGCTGGAAAATACGGGTACTTATAAATTGAATGGGATGCAGTAAGAAGGCCCACTTGGTAAGGGCACTCCTCTTTATTTGGGTAAGTTTGGAATTTTTATTATTATTATTATTTTAAGATTTATTTTATTGTTCTTGACAGAGAGAGAGACAGACAGAGAGAAGGGGGAGGGCCCAGAGCAGTCTCCATCGTTGCACATCATCAGTTTTTGACATAGTCTCATTCTACATAGGTGGGCGGGGGTCGTGCAGGGTGAGAACTGGGCCAGGGGCCTTCAGTATGGGAGGCACACCCCCTCCCCTCAAGCTGAGGGCCAAACTGGGGGGCTTCCCAAATGGAAAGCTCACCCCAGTGAGAACCAACTGGGGGCCTCCCGCATGGGAAGCACACCCCAGCTCAGCATGTGGGTTTGCATAGGCCAGGGCCAGGGCCAGGATTCAATCCTTGGACCCTGTGGCTGCAAAGAGAGTGCTTAACGTGCTGAGCCATCCTGGCTTCCCCAGAACTTCTATTTTATCCTAAGGTCAATTTGCCCACCCTAGGAACAACACATGTTTGATGACATGTCCTGGTAGAAGATGGATAGTTGGTGGGGTTAGACAAGAATGAGATGACTTTCTAAAGGTAGATCACTAGCCAGAGTTTTTGTTATAAGAGCCACTCCAGAAATTTCTTTTAGAAAAACAGTCACTGCTGGCAGCACATTTCAGTGACAACGACTGGGTCACAAAAATTGCTTACTTGTGTGACATATTCAACCTGCTCAGCAAACTCAATCTGTCACTTCAGGGGAGAATGACGACTGTGTTCAAGTCGGCAGATAAAGTGGCTGCATTCAAACCAAACTGGAATTATGGGGGTGAGTAGTGAACATTGGAATTTTTGAAATGATTCAAACAGCAGAGATTTTGAAGAAGACTGAGCCAGGGCCTTCTATCTTGAACTGGAAAGGAACGGGTCCACAACCCATTTGTGAATAAGCCAGGTGAATCAACTTTGTTCATGCTAGAAGAGGATCAACTACTTTTTTTTTTAAATTAATTTATTTATTTATTTTTGACAGAGAGGAAGAGAGAGAGAGAGAGAGAGCGACAGAGAGAGAACTGAACTAGGGGAGCTCCCAGTTCAGCACATGGTTCCGCACGGGCCGGGACCGGGATTCGATCCGCGGTCCCCAGCGCTGCAAAGTGAGAGACTAACCCACTGAGCCATCCCGGCTTCCCCAAGGATCAACTACTTGAAATCATAAATGATGGTGGCCTTAAAAGTATATCTGAAACAACTTCAAATCTCTGTATGTTCTGGATCAAAGTCAAGGCAGAATATCCTAAGATGGCCACAAAAGCACTGAAAAGCCAGCTTTTATTTCCAACGTCCTATCTTTGTGAGACAGGTTTTCTGCAGTGACAGCAACCAAAATGAGATTACAGAGTAGACTGGACAGAAGCAACACACTTCCAGTGTCACTGTCTCCCATCAGCCCCAGACGGGACCATCTAGTTGTAGGAAAACAAGCTCAAAGCTGCCACAAATTCTGCAATATGGTGAGTTATATAATTATTTCGTTAAATATTACAATGTAAAAATAATAAAGTGGACAATAAATATAATGCACTTGAATTATCATGAAACCATCCCCCTACCATTGGGTCCATGAAATTGTCTTCCGTGAAACTGGTTCCTGGTGCCAAAAAGGTTGGGGCCCGCTGGATTCACCCACACCCCTGAACTTCTCATCGCCAGCTGTTCTTTTGTCCTGGGTTCTTGTCCTAGTGCAAGTGTGGGTGCCCTGCCTGAGAACATACCAGTTGTGTCCCCGGCATCCAAGACAGAACACCAGCCTTTCCATCCCGCAGTTTTACTGCACAAAAGATTCTCTCAGATGTCAACTCGTATTTCCTCTCTGAAACCAGTATCGGTTGGTATTTACTTATCTATTTTTGTCTTTTCTTTTTTTATTTGACAATTTGGGCTATGCTAAAATTGCATCTCACTTCTGTGCACAGGGGGCTTCTGGATGAGTCATGTTTTTTCCGCCCTGCCTCTGAGGTTGTTCTTCACACAGAGTCCACAGGGTATTCCCCCTGAGACTTCTAAAATATTTTCCACATGGGATTTTCACGATATTAATTTTTTTTATTATGAGATACATCATACACAGAGAGGATATATATAACACATATTTAGAATTTAAAGGAAAACATTGAAAAGAACACCTGCCCCCATCCGCCCGCATACAGAATAAAGCAACAACGGCAGTGCTTCTGGACATTCGTGTGCCCAGCACAGATCACAACCCATCTATCCCTGCCCAGGTTAATTGCAATCAGGACCGGATGCTAATCATTCTTTTTGTTGCATTTGCACGCAATTGTCTCCCGAAACAATACATGAGTTACTTCCTTGTTTTTCGTTCTTATGTGAATAAAATCTGTCCCGTATGTTTTGTGATTTTGGCTACTTTTGTCCAATACTATATTTTTGAGATCCATTCAAAGTTTCACTTATAGCTATATTCATTTATTTTTACTAGATAGTATTTCCTCTTTCTCATACAATGCAATCCGTTTATCCTTTTCAATGTTGGGTGTTTGTGTTTTTAGTTTCTTTGCTCTTATAAGTGTGAACATTCTCATGTGTCTCTTAGAGTAGACTTGCTGGGTGGTAGGGCATACACATCTTCAACTTCCCTAGGTATTAATTACCAAATTATTTTGAAAAGCGGTTAGGTTAACTTACCCTTCAATTTGTGCTTTTCTTTGAACATTCTTGCCAACGTTTGGCATAGTATAGCATTTAAATTTTTGCTAATCTATTGGTTATGCACTTGTATCTCACTGGGATTATAATTTACATTTCATTGGTTAATAATAAAATTAGTATCTTTTTATATGTTTATTGACCACTTGTGTTTTCTCTTCTGGAAAATGCCTGTTCAAGACTTTTGCTTTTCTTTGTCTTTCTCTTTTTTAATTAATGTGTGTGATTTTTTTTTTTTCCTGAACACAAATTTTTTATTCTTATGTATGTTGCAAATACTTTTACCTGATTTGTGGTTTGCCTCTTTCACTTTCTTTATGATGTCTTTTGTTGAATGTAAGTTCTAATTTTAATTATACTTAAGTACCAATTTAATTTTTATGAGTTTTGATTTTTGAGTAGAGTTTAAAAAATATTTTCCTACACATAAATCACAAAAATCTTCTCTGTTTTCTTCTAAAAGTATGCATTTTGACTTTGACATTTAGATCATAACTCTAGCTGAAATTAATATTTGCAAATAGTTGAAAATAGCATTTAATTTCATTTTTTCTCCCTATGGCGAACTAATTGTCTACACATTACTGATTTGCAAAACCAGCACTGTCGTGTATCATCTCTAAGGTTCTGGGACCTCTATTTAATTCTGTCTCTTACCCTGTCCTCATACTACATGATCTTTAGCAGACTTTGAAAGAATTCTTTATTACAGACAGATTTCCAATCATGTCCTTCTATTGCAGTAGTGTATTTGTTATTCTTGACCTTTTGCTCTTAAATATAAATGTTAGAATCAGCTTAAAAAGCATCTGAAGAATTTTCTTTGTAACTGAATTGAATGTAAAAAATAAGTTGGGGAGACTTGACATCCGTGAATGAATAAGATAGATCTCTTTCCATTTATTTAAGATTTCTTTAATGTATTTCGATAATATGTTAGTTTTCTCTATCAGGGTTTTGTCTTGCACAACTTTGATACATTTGTTCTTTGTACTTCTTATTATAAATAACACACACGCATACATACACAATATTTTCTAATGCTTTCATATTCTTTATAGCCATGCAATTTGAGTTTTATACATTAATTTCATTGCTGAAAACAATGTTAAATAAGGTAATTAATTTTATGGGTAACTAATCTCTATGGTTTTTTTGGGGGGTCTGTATAGAAACCATATATCTGAAAATAATGACAGTTTAGTTTCTTTTTTTTCTAACCTTGTACTTATTATGCTTTGTAGTCAAATTGAGCTGTCCATCTTTCAATACTATATTGACTAGAAGTGGTGATAGTAGGCTTTTAAATTTTATTCCTAATTTAAAAGAGAATGCTTTTAATATTCACCATGAAATATAAAGTTGCTATAATTTTTTTGGCACAAACCTTTCACCAGATGAAGGAAATGACACTTATTCCAAGTTTTCTAAGACTATTTAAAAAAATTGTATCAGCTGACTTTTATCAAATTTGTTTTCATCTTTATTAAGATGACTGTATATTTTGGTTTATATGGTAAATCACTTCAATGCCCTTTTTTATACTGAAACTATGTTGCATTCTTGGAATAAATCTTTTACACATTGCTGAATTTGGTTTTCTGATATTATGTTCAAAAACTTTTTATCTAAATTTGTGAATGAAATTGGCCTAGAGTTTTCATGTATTCATAATTTTGTCTCATTTTGAATTTGCAGCTAGATTATTCCTGTAGAATGAATTAAGCAATATTCCCTCTTTTTATAGTTTTTGATGAAATGTGTAAAAAAGTATGTGAATTTACCAATTTCTTAAATGTTTGGTAGCACTCATCTGTAAAACCATATGAAACTTGGTGTGTTTTTAATGTGTAGATGTTTTAATATTTAGCTACCTGTTTGACCTATATTACCTTAAAGCTATGTGTGCTGGCTATATGTAAAATTTTTTAAATTGGCTTTTTAAAATAATTTCTGTTTTTGTAATAGAATTTCTAATAATTAGGCCAATTTATTGGTATAAAATTCTCATAATATCTGTTTAACTTTGATGTACAACATGATGACTTGATACATGTGTATTGCAAAGTGATTAACTAGGTAGCATTTCTATCCTTCCACATAATCTTTTTTGTGTATGGTGAGAACATGTAAGATCTACTTTCTTAACAGCTTTTAAGTAGAGATGATATAGTATTGTTAGTTGTAGTCACCGTGCTGAACTTACCCATCCTATAGCTGGGAGTTTGTGCCCTTTGACTACTGTAACATTTTCTCGTTTCCTCCACCTATCACCCTTGGAAACCAACAATCTACTCTCTAATTCTATGAGTTTGGCTTTTTTAGACCCCACATAAAAGTAAGATGATACGGTATTTGTCTTTCTCTGTATGACTTATTTCACTTAGTATAATATCCTCAAGGTCCATCCATGTTGTCACAAAAGGCAGACTTTCCTTCCTTTTTTATGGCGGAATAATTGAGATACAGAAAACTTAAACCATTGTTGAGGAATAGAGACAGAGACCTTGAGTCAGCCTTTGTGAACACGTGGACACAAAGAACACACACATCTGCACTTACATCAGGAAGAACAGGGCAGAACACACCCTCCGTGAGAGATGAAGGGACATGGAGATGAGAACATAGATATAAATATTCATAGAATGGAGAGAGGGATGGAAAGAGGCTAAAGCAGATTCCCACCAGAAGGAAAATGAAATAAGAAATATCCAGAGAAAGACAAGGATAAAAAACACAGGGAAAGAGTGGAGGAGATGATAACATGTAAATATGCAAAAACACGGTTATAGATACAAGTGCAAGAAGACTGATCCACTGGTAGAGGGTGTACGATCCTGGAGGCAGAGGCTCAGAGAGTTCCAGAGGCTTGAAGAGGCACCCAGGCAGAGAGCCACGTGGTACAGTCCATTCAGGCAGAGGGACAGTGGATGGGGATGGGGAGACAGGAGAAGAGAGATGGAGGAAAGAACACTAAACAGAGAGGAGCCACAGGGAGAGGCAGTGAGAGGTGGCCAGAGTTCAGGGAGCTGCTAAGAATAAATAAAGAGGACAACACAGTGAAGGAGGTCAGGTGTCCCCCTATCTTTTCCTTCTGACACTTTCGTTTGCTGATGCACAACACATGGAGCAAGTATAGAAAGAGTCATAAATTGGTCAACATCACATGGTGACATTCAATATGGTGCTACATGTCCAGAGAACATACTTTTCTAGTTTTTCTCTGGATGTTGGCATTGGACATTAGTGATTCAAGTCAGCACAACATCTGGGAATGATAGAGACCCCTGGGGAGCTGAATTAATCACCTTCTCTGTGCCTTATGAGGAACCAGTAGCAATTTGGACAATAAAGCAATTCAAACTGGTGATTCCTCAAGGTTTGTTAATAATGCAGTACTAAAAAAACGTATTGGTCAAGAAGTACATATCGATGTACAAGTCCACATCACATCATTCATGCATCGTATTATGTGTCCACCATCCAGTATCAGCTCCCCTCCCATCACCATATATCAGGTGCCATCTGTAAATTATACAATTGTTACCAACCAATGTCACCTCATTAAATTTAACAATAAATAAATAAATAAATAAATAAATAAATAAATAAATAAATAAAAAGAAGTACATATCGAATGGCACAACCTATCAACACTTCCACAGGAAAATTAAAATAAAAAAGAAATACAAAATATACTTCCAGCTCCTAAGAAATTTATGATTTAGTAAGGAAGATTACACTAATTGGTTAATATATTAGAGAAAAAGAATCCACTAAGTCGAGAGTTTTGAGTCTTTACCCTACTTATATCAACATAAAATGTAGAGCAGAAATAAGTTCTGTGAGGACAAGGATTGTCTTCTGCTTACTGGTAGATTCCCCAGAGTTGAGATTAGATCCTGGCATAAATAGGAACTCGACTCCTTTCTGAATGAATCTAAATGGGATTTTGAGTCAGGCAAAGTTAGCTTATCCAGCCTCAGTCTTACCATCTATATTCAGGGAGTGACCAGAGTATCAGCCTAATAAGTAATCATGGGGGTTAAAGTGATTAATATATCCTGCACATGAACAGTAGCAAAACAATAAATGGTATATATTGTTCTTATTACTGTCTGCTTGTTAACATATCTCCTACTTTATAACATGTTGTAGAAATCACCATAGTACTTCACAAATGAAATCTTATGTATTTCAGAAGTATCTATAATTCCTATTATTAGTAATTAAGAGGGCCCTTTCCTCAACCAATATGAGTAAGTTCATTTGACCAATACTGTAAGAACTAAGATACATTGATTTCCTTGTATCCATAGTGTTCTTATCTCACTTACAGAGGTATGTGATGTTAATGACATTATTAGCTCAAATACTGTCAGCAACTGTATCTGTATGCTCAAAATAGAACTGTAATTATTGCCACAACATTCAGGTGTGATTCTGTGTGGCTATGAGGAATCAAGTCCTGGAAATGCAGATGAAAGAACTAACTTCAATGTTCCAGGGGATAGAAGTGACCAATATTTCCAGTCATGTCCAATTGTGCTGCTGGCATAGAAACCCAAAGAGTGATGATGCTCAAAAGAAGTCAGCATATTCTCAATTCAGATTGACACAATTCAAGAGATAGACATAACTGACATTTGTTCAATAACATTCAAGTATGTCAAAGGATCTGTGAAGGGAAGTTTGATATCTCTAGTCAGATTAAAGCTGAGAACTACATGGAAAAAATATGTTCAGGGTGATACAGATGGTGTTCTCAGAAGAAGTGCTTCCTTACCAAGCTGAGGGAGGAGTTCAACTGATGGAACATCCAGCACACAACTTAAGCATGCCCCTTGGCAATAAAGAAATAAATTTAATAATAAATAGATAAATCTCTGGTCCATGAATATACGTGTGTGTATGTTAACTGTTTTGGTTGAAATTTGGTCACAGACAATTTAGTAGTAGAAATGAGATCTCTGGTGACATAGTTGAAACTCTAAAACTTGTGAGCTTAACCTCCTTTTCCAGCCATATGAGTCATTTACATACCTGTTCTGTAGCTGTTAGGGACCTTTGGTTGTTTTTCTGGATGTCACCACACTTTTCGTCCTGTGTGCCATCTCTCAGGAGTTCCTACCATCTAGAACATTCTCCTCTTCTCTTACTTGGTTATTGACATGCTACTTTTTCACTGAACTCCATCTCAAATGACACCTTTAGAGCCTTTCCTCATTCTATAACCAGGTGTACTTTCCCCCTTAAAAGAAGTACTCCCATACTGATTACTAGATTGTAAGGTCCCAGACAGCAAAATCTCTTTCCACTTATATTTGTATTCCTGAAGAAACTGCCTCAAGACTTTTCCATGCAAGATACTCATAGTAAAGACCCCACCCCCTTCTTCTTCCTAGCAAATATCCACACTTTTCACTTGGCGGTCCCCTCTGGCTGCAAGCAGGACATGATTGCCCATCTTTAGCTTGGGCATGCTAGCAGATGTGATGGGAGCAGAGACTTGGAATGTTCTTATGTGACTGATTTCCTTGTCTTGCTCTCCTGATGTTACCACGAGGCCATTCTCAGAATATGGACAATGAGAGATTCATGGAACAAAGCTGCCCCAGGTAAAATGCTCAGGGGACCTGCAGAGCCCCTGGGTCACACACAGAGATACAAGCAAACTCAGCAGAGATCAGACTGCAAAGACACACATGGAAGAAACAGATATTTATTGTTCCCGGCCACTGTGTCTTTATAGTTATTTGTTATACAGAAATTCTGTAACAATAGCCAATGGATACAGTACTCAATAAATGCCTTCAAAGAAATTAAAATAAGACTATTTTTTAGAGTCTAGAATAAAATATTTAAGGACTAATGTACACACACTTAAAATGGTGACCAGTGACGTATGAGACACAGGAAATGATCAAGTGAATATTCTGAGACTAATCACATGACCGGAAGGAATACTTTAGTTTTAGTAAATGTGAATTTCAGGAAAGATGACCTATGGATAGTGTGGAGAGACAGGCATGGACGGACCCTTGTTTCCTGGGCTTAGCGCCAGTAAATGGACACGTCCCCAAAGCAGTGGGACAGCAGAGGTCAGTAGAGAAGGGGATCTGCCTCCATCATCACCCCCACCTGATGCATTTGCAGCCATGCAGAAGGAAGCCCAGGGATAGAACCCTGTGGGTGAGGGCGCTTCGTTCACTGTGAGGACTGGAGAAATGTGACAGGGTGCTGGAGGAGATGACAGTGACAATGTTGATGAGGACCAAGGTTCTCTTCAGCTCTGGCTTTCTCAGATTTAATTTTACCACACTGATTTCGAACTTTCAAACTCCGGTTCTGTCTGTTTACGAGAGTCGTACTAAGGTGAGAATTTTTTTTTTTTAAGATTTATTTTATTGTTTCATGGAGAGATAGAGACAGATACAGAGAGAGAAGAAGGAAGGCCCAGAGTTGTCTCTACAGCTGTACATCACCAATTTTGACATAGTTACTATTCCACATGTGGATGTAGGGCCGCACAAGGCAGAACTGAATTGGGGGCCTCCCCCATGGGAAGAACATCCCAGTCAGCATATGGGTACGCATGAGCTGGTGTTGGGACTTGATCCCTGGTTCCCATGGCTTCAAGGCAAGCACTCAACCTATGGAGCCATTCCAGCGTCCCTTAAGGAGGAAATTTTTGACAAGAATACCCTAGGAATAAAATGAAATGACTATAAATGCCAGACAAGAGAACAGACCAGTTCTCTTTACTCTGAAAGCTAAAACCCTGCTCTCACAAAGCCTCATCTATGGCCTCGTGTTTATAAAACAGTGTGAGCACCACTGAGAGCTCATTTCATCTCCAAACCTGGCTTGTGAGGAAAATAAAGGAACATATTAGCACCCCCTTTCAACAGATGGTGTAGCTGCAACAAAGACAGGTTAAGTGACTGTCCTTGAGGTTGTGTGACCTTCCCCAAGGTTAAGCAACTGTCCCCCAGGTTAAGCGACTGTCTTGGAGGTTGTGGAAGTAGTGAGGGGCGGAACCAGGATAAGAATTTGGGGCAGTTGTTCTATGGCATGCATTGATGGACCTTGTCACCTGTCACAGATACTATATCAGGTTTCTTCCAAAACTAATACAAACTGAAGAGAAACTCCGCATCACCACATTTGCCACAACTTTCATGCAAGCCATCAAAGGTGGCAGGAGCACAGGCCTGGCCCCCGGGCGGTTCAAGTGGGGACGGCTTTGACTGCCACACTCAGGTGTCTCTGGTTTGTGAGGCTGCGTCTCCTGGACAGAAATGGAGGCAGCAAGAAGTGTGCATCTAAATTACTGTCACTTGCTATTGATTTACTGATGGCTTCTAAAAATGTCGCATTTGAACTGTCAGTGAATTTGCCGACTGTTGGCACGAGTGATGAAAGCAAGTGTGAACCATAATTGATTAGGCCTCATTTGCTTATCCATATTATGCTAATTAGATCTGCAATCTTTCCTTTGTACCATCACCCAGTGACAGAGTAAATCAGGGTGATTGGGGATGCAGACAGGTTTAGAAGCAAGAATGCAAGATTGAATGGGCCCATCTTAATAGAAATTCTACTTCTTTAATGTACTTCCCTTTAGAAGTAAAGCTTTATATGATTTCCTTTCTTGGCCTTTCCTCAGGGATGGTTTTTTTTTTTCCAAAGAATTTTAGCTCTCTGGACACAGAACTTGAATGACTTTTGCAAACTCCGTCCTCTGGCTATTGATGGTGTTATGGAACCGGGTCAGAGAGAGAAACTCTTTGATCAAGTCCTTCATACTGTAAATGAGAAATCTAAAGGTCTGAGAATGTGGGGGAGGCAATTTACCTCCGGTCACCTCTGTCTCTGGAGAAAGCATGGATCAGAACTTTGTTTCCCACTAGTGCTACTGGTCAGCACCATGCTCTGAACTATCACCTGGATAAAATCTTAGGGGCAGGAGCTGTGTCCTACTCAACCTTCAGTCTCCAGTGTTTTGCGTGTGTTAGGTGGACACTTAAAAATGGTAAGAAATGAATGAATATGATACAGAAAAAAAAAATAGCCTGTTAAGGTAAAGTAAATTTGTATATATTTTGTATGTATTTGTGTGGATGTCCATCTGTAAACCATTTTCATTGGATTAAAACTGAAACAATGGACTTACTAATTCTATCTGTTCAACTACTATCCAAAAATTTCTCAGGGCTCAAGAAACTGTGAGCTCTGAAATTGTGGTAAAATCTTTTAACACAACAAACCAAGTCCTAAGACACAGAGGTTTTGAGTGGTAGTCAGGTGTTATATTTCCACAGAAGTTCTAGATTCTAAATATTATTAAAAACACTTTTTAAACCATATTACATGGTTTTATAGGATTATAGTTACAGATGTTACAAGATGTGTCTTCTTACTGTGAATATTTTATAATGCTGCCAATCTTCCTCACCGTAGGAAACAATTTTACAACATTAGAAGATATTCAAAGAATTCTCAAAACAATATTATCAGTTATATTCAAAACCATTGTTTTAATAACTGCTTATTGTTTTTAATTACTGTTGTTACTATTATTATTAATGTACAAAGTAACTAACTGCATGATGATGAGTTTGTTTAAGCATTACTGTTCTAAGGGGGTGCAAATCCCCATCCCCCCTACTACCTGCTAACTCCAGTGACTGTTAATGCTATCAGTTTAAATTTTAATTAACATGACATTGATTCAACTGTGTGGTAGTCCAGTTGGCTTGTTTTGGTGATACCAAAGCATGTGGCATTTGTATAGGTTATTTTTTTTAAAGATTGATTTCATTGTTTTTGACAGAGAGGCAGAGAGAGACAGAGAGAGACAAAGAAAAGGGCGAGGGCCCAGAGCAGTCTCCATAGTTGTACGTCATCAGTTCTTGACATAGTTTCATTCCATACAGGTGGGAGGGGGTCTGTGCAGGTCAGGAACCAGGCAGGGACCTCCCGCATGGAAGGCGTGCCCCTATGAGCTGGTGGCTTCCCATATGAGAACCTTGTTCCAGTGAGAACCAAACTGGGGCCACATCCCAGTTCAGCACATGGGTTTGCATAGGTTGGGGTCGGCATTCGATCCTCGGACCCCAGGGCTGCAAAGCAAGCACGTAACTTGCTGAGCCACCCCAGCTACCCCTGTATAGGTTTTTGAGCCAGACACCCACTGATAGGCCATTTCCTACTTTTAATTAACCTTCATGAGTTAATTAGGCAAGTCAGTTTCCTCACTTGTACTTCTGGAAACTACCTAATTGTTACCAACCAATGTCACCCCATTAAATTTAACAATAAAATATAATAAACAAACAAACAAACAAACAAACAAATAAATAAATAAAATGAGGATAATAATATGATTTAACCTCACAAACTTATTGTGAGGATAAAATGAAATAATAATTGTAAGGTGTTTTGAATGGTGCCTGGAACATATTGAGTGTTTAGTAATGTTAGCTAATATTAAATGCATGTTAGAAGTGACCAGTATCTGTGGCTGATGAGCTTTCTCATGGACAAAGTCCATCCTGTCAATTACCAAAAGAATAACAAATACACCCATGACAGCCTCAAGACTTGGTGACAGGATGCAGGTTCCTGCCTAAGTCTAAGCTATAGAGAATATACTTGGGAGAACTGAAATGGCTTTGGGCAAGATGACACATTTTTAATTCATTCAGTTATCCCTAAGAGGAGTTATGCTGGGAGGGGTCTGGATCTCACTGGTAGGCATGAGCTCACTACTTAGCAATGGACAATGGGGAAGGCCAGAACTGGAAGCCACACCCTCCAACACATCCTGCACAAAAGCGAGTGGAATCTCAGCATTCTTCATTATTTACATCTGGAGGATGTCAACAAAGAAACCAGAAAATTCAGAGATAAGTCAGCAGAAAATCCTGTCGAGCTTTAGTGTGTCGTCTCCTGTCAACTACTTTGAAGGCCCGATAAGCCTCTCATGAAAACACAAGGCGAGTTTCTGTCCTCAGAGCTGGGTGGCAACAACGGAGATGATCCTGTCACACTATGGAAATGACTAGTTCCACTTAAAGTATGGGGTGTCCTGACAATTTACTCACAGGAAAGAGAGCCGCATCAAGCATTATTTCTCAATCCCTCTGATTAAACGTGCTGGGTCTGACTCAGCACACTGCAGGGCCTTGCAGGCCTCAGGACCGAGCTGATGAGGACAGCGGCATTTATTAAGCTGACAGGCACGACAGTGTCTCCACGCCAGCCCCCACTGGATTTTAATCTTCTCTAGTCATGACAAGTACATGCTTTAAATTCTGATCACTTAAGACACAAGTCGGAGGAGGTGGTGATGTTAGAGAGGTTCTGAAAATAAAAGCAAAGCAAAGTTTATTAATGTTCTTTTCCACTCTTCCTATGAAAGACAGGGTGGATTATTTGGTAGTGGGGAGAAAGAAACGGTTCATCAGAGTAGGACAAACTCAAGGTTTAAAATCATGTGGTCTGTGTTGGAGTCCTTGTTCCAATATACGGCATTATGTACAAATTAACTAGAGAATTTTCTGAGCTGCTTTAACCCATTTCTGGTACAGTCATCTATTTTTCTAGTTTTTCTAGTGTTAAGCTACTATTATCTCAGGGTGATTCTATTGGTTTCTTATCTTTCAGGATTTTTAAAACTTGTCAATTAAAAAAGTCAATGAAAAACTTGTGTTTTACAGTACTTTAAATCCTGACCCCTCTCTTCCCTGGGACCCCTTCATCCTTATGGTCTCTGAGTAGGGCCCCCTCTAAAGACATTCTAGTCAGCCCAGAACCCTACATCTATCACTGGCTTTCTTTGTACCTCAGCATCCCATTGTATACAATTACATATCCTTCACAGGATTTCATTAGGGTTCACTGGCAGAATGAGAAGTTATTAGTTTATTTTGTTTGCTTGTTTTCTCATACTACGATTCCAATACAAAGACAATATATATTATGGAAGGAAAACCATATGCATACAAAGTGTGATTGTTAGTGATTAATTGGGGGCCAGAGCCAATAATACATGGTACACAGCAAATAACAAACTCTGGTTTATTTTTACCTTGGGCATTCTTAGGATCTGCATGCATTTTTACTGAGCTGTAAGGTGTATGGTTTATTCCAAGCTATGTTCTTATCTTCAGGGAAGAATTCCTGTCCTTGGGATGAGGATGCAATTATGCTGCCACCAATGCTAAGTTTAAATCTATTCTCCAAATAACTTGAGTTCATATCCATTGTCAGAAAGTGTAATTAATGAACCATAAAGAAACCAAGGTTGTACAACTTCCTCTTCCTTTTTCACATGTCAACCAACTTTTCTTGATGGCACAGTCTAGAGCTAAACCGAGTTTACAGGAGGGATGTTTTTGTCTTTACTGTTGGCTACTATGTCAAACTTCCTGGGTTCTGTGTATTGGCTGTTTTCATTTCCTAGTCTGTGTGAGTCCACCTGGGCTCTTCAAAGGCACCCTGTGTTTCCAGAGCTAAATAACCTCCAGGGATGTCTTGTCCCAAGGGCACTGATTCATTCTTGAACATCTTCATTAGCACCTTAGGACTGTACCTTGTCCCATGACAACGATAGCTCTGGGGTGTGCCCATGAGAAAAGACAATTAGAACAAGTGTCATCTGTTTCCTGCCTGTGAGGTTTTTATGAGAATGTAGCATAATTGCATTCTCATCCCAAGGAAAGAAATTCTTTGTTTGTGATGAAGGGGGAGGAGGCATGGGCAAGTAGAAAATATCTGAATATAAATGAAGGTGCAATGGTCTGACTGAACCCTGATTTGTCAGAGGGATCCTGCTCTGAAGGTGTCCCCCAAATCTGGTGGAAGCTGCTGTCAGAGAGACCAGAGAGTAAACATGAATAATGCATTTCAGGAAGAAAAACAAATATGACTATAAGACATGGCAGGAACAAATACCACTGCCTTTTCCTGGGCTGAGGGTTTCCTTCTCCTCTTCAAAGTGGAAATAACTTTATTTTTTTAAGACTATAAAAGCAATTCATGACCACTGTGAAAACATTAGAAAATACAAAGAAAATAACAAGGTGAAAAATTGTAAATATAATTTTATCACTGATGTCTGAATAAACAGCTAGCAATTGCTTGTGCTTCAACTTTAATTTTTTGAGTTACTTTTTAAAGTATGCATTAGCACCTCCCCCCACCCCCTCAATTAAATGGAAGGCCCCTGACTTGGAGGACCAGGACCATGATGCTTTGTAGATTTGTTAGTAATCAAAGCTAACTTTATTGAACATTCTCTATACTTTGACAGACCTTATTCTAAGAACTTAACGAGTAAGAGCTCATTAAGTTCTGACAATAACACTATGGGGTGAGCATTAATATTGTGTTTGTTTATGGATGAGAAAACAGAGGCTCAAAGAAGTCCCATAATTAATACCACATATCATGGTTAAGTGATGGAGAAAGGACTGTGAATCCCAGAAGCCTGGGTTTGGTGCCCATGAGCCTAACCACTGCATTTTACTACCCTCTCTGTTAGGAATATTCCATAATATCATTAATGAAGATCTGATTCTGTAAACACAAAAAGGCAGGAGAACTGAAACTCAGGACTGAGTCTTACTTTCCCCAGAGGACGATGCAGACAACAGGAGTCTTACTTTTTATTTCTTTGGCCTAAGCACTACTCAGGTTCCCTGCCTTTCCCAGGCTAAGAGCCTGCTGCATCCACAGTGCAAGCATGATTTAGGTCACAGGAGCCCTGGTCATAGAGAAGACACAAGATCCAGGTTTGCACACTGGTAATGTTTGCAAACAATAAAATATTGATTTTAGCTCTAGCAATGAGAATACAAACAACCACACATTATGTACCCTTTTTGTTCAAACTAGAGCAAAGCCTTAATCAAGCTCAGACATTTAGAATCCTATATTAAAGAGAGATATATAGATACGAATCCAATAGATGCTTGCTTCTGTCATTTTACTTTAATTGTAATTTTGCAACTTCAACAACAGAAGATCCATTAGGCTTTCCCCCTCAATCAATACACAATATATTATCAGTCTAGACGACCTAAAACGACTTGTATAAAATATCAACGCGTTGCATTTTCATTATGTAAATGGAACTCTGCAGGAGAATTAATTGATTATTCAGTTACTATGGATCAGTCTCAGTTGTCTTAGTGAGATAAGAGAGAAACATATCAAGCCTCTCCAGTGGCTATAACTTTAAAAGGAACAAGGTTAAAAAAGAGAGAGAGAAAGGAACGCAGAGCACGTTTCATTTTCATTGGCAGCCTGGGCAGAACCTCTAAAATGTTGAGAGGGAGAAGAAATCCATTACCAAGTTTATTAGTGATGGAGTGCCCAGAGTTCTTAGGCTGGTGACTGTTTGGAAATCAGTATCTTAAAAACCACACAAATAAAATGTGACATAGGTGATGGGGGACCTCTAGCTGCTATCTCCAGGCTCCCTGCGCCCCACCTAATTCATGCCTAGACCATATCTAATTCCAGCAGGACTGTTTAAGTAACACGGTGACCCGTTTCTATCTTCCTGCCCGAGTGGAAGCTGGGGAACCAGGGAGAGGTTTTATCTTTAGCTCATGACAGAATGAAAAAGAGACATGAGAAGGCAAGTGGCCTCGACTGGCCTCCCAACCCCCACCTTTAAGTTTCATTGCAGGAAAACAAATGTCCTCATTGCTACCACAGAAGCAGATGTGTTTGAGTTTTAAAAACATACAACTATATGCATCAGGCTGTCCCTTTGACAGCAGAATTTGTACTGCCCTTTCTCAAATATGGAGGGTGCCACAAAAAACTGTGTACACATTAAAAAAAACAAACTGTATTAAAATTGTCATACTGATAACAAAAGATGAATACAAGTCACGTTTGACTTCTGCAATGACAAGAGGTGCTCAAAGTGATTACCACCAGTGTCCAGACACTTCTGATGATGGTGAACTACTGCTTGAGCAACGTTGACCAAAGTGTCCACTTGTATCGCCACGCATGCTGTTTCAATTTGCCATGGGTCTCAAATTTATCACGAACGCGTGCAGTTGTTAGGCATGTTGGAGGTTCTGTTGCACACTCACGCCTTTACTGTCGTTGGACTTCCATAGTGTTCTCAAATTTCAAACACCACTTCAAAATGGTCTGTGCTTCTTGAAAAAATAACAGTGCTTCCACCATTTTCTTTGTCTGTCCTGCCTGTTGCATGGAGATGCTAGCCTTCATTTCATTAATGCCATCTTTTAAGTAAATCTCATACTACACAGTGCTACTGTAATTCAATTCAACCTCAAAAAGTAATACATAAATAACACCACTTAAAATGTGTATACATTTTGGGGGGCACCTCTGGTATGCCGCCTTTGCTCCAAATGTCTGAGACCTCCTTTGGGGGGACCACCTACGGAACATCCAAGTACGTTGTTTGGGGGTACTCTCAGTGGTCATTCTGTTGAGGGTTGTATTTAATTTGGGCAAATAGTCAAAATTCTTTACCCAGGAAGTGAGATGAATAAGAGGTTTGTTAAGATTGAGTAGTAGTTCTCTGTTTCAACATGAGGTTTTAAACGGCAGTAGAAGTGCTTGGCTATAAGATAATATTTTTTGCAATACTCTGAAGACAAGTTCCAAAATATTGGAAGCAATGACAGGGAATAGGAAAATATCATGATTCCTAATGTGGTCATTTTGCAGAACAATCATCCTTGCTCTTTCAAGTGTGGCACTGAATACAAACCATTCAAGCCAAGCCAAACCAAACCAACAGCCTCATCGTTTTATGTTCATTTTGTGCATAAGCTGTGCTGAGCTGGTAAGAGATAGGGAGGCCCAGCCTGGGGACCCTAACAAAGTTGGATATGATTCACTTTTGTGAGGGGTTTGGATGCCATTGGAGTCTCCTATGGCTGCTGCAAAAATTATCACAAATGTAGTGGCTTATTGCTCGATAGTTTACAAGTTTGTCATGGTTGTGTGAAAGTTGAGGTGTTGGCAGGGCTGTGCTCCTTCTGGAGGTTCTAGCAAGAATGTTCCCCTGTCTTTTCCAGCCTCTAGAGGCACCTAAGTTCCTTGCCATGTGGTCCCTTCCACCTTCAAAGCCGATGATGGCCATTGAGTCATTCTCATTCCACATCCTTTTGACACTGACTTTTCTTCCTCTACCCAATATTAAGGAGTGTTGTGATTGCATTGGGCTTATGGGGTAATCCAGGATAATGTCCCTATTACACATATGTTATATGTTATGCTATGCTATGCTGTGTTACATTTATTCTTATTAAAGTACAATTGGCATACACCATTAATTGGCTTCAGGTGTACAACATAGTGATTGGACATTTATACACCTTGTTATGTGAACACCACACTAATTCTATTAACCCTGTTACCGCATAGTTATTACAATACTATTGACTGGATTCCCTGAGTTATACACCACATCTCCGTGGCTTATTTGTTTTATAACTAGAAGTCTGTACCTCTTATTCCTCTTCACCCTTGTCATCCATCCTCCCATCCCTCCCCTCTGGCAACCATCAGTTTGTTCCCTGTTTCTGTGAAGGTGTTTCTATTTAGTTTTGTTTGTTCATTTGTTTTGTATTTTTTTTTTTTTTTTAGATTTCACATATAAGTGAAATTATATAGTATTTGTTTTTCTTTGTTTGACATTTTGCTTCGCATACTATTCTCAAGATACATCCACGTTGTCACAAATTACAAGATTTCATTCTTTTTTATGGCTGAATAATATTCCCTTTTTTTATATGTACCACGTCACCTTTATCCATTTATCCATTGATGGATACTTAGGGTGACTTAATATCTTGGGTATTGTAAATAATGCTGCATGAACATAGGGGTGCATATCTTTTTGAATTAGTGTTTTGGATTTCTTTGAATAAATACCCAGAGTTGGACTGCTGGATCATAAGGCAGTTCCAGTTTTACTATTTTTAGAAATTAAAAAAAAAGATTTATTTTATCATTTGAGAGGAGACAGAAAGAGAGAGAGAAGGGAGAGGGCCCAGCACAGTCTCCATAGTTGTATGTCATCAGTTGTGACATAGTTTCATCTCACACAGGTGGATGTGGGGCCACGTGGGGCAGAAACTGAACTGGGGGCCTACCACATGAAAGGCAAGAACCTTTGCCATTATCTCATCAGTTATCAGTTGTGCCACAGTTCAGCATATGTGTTTGCATGGGCCAGGGCCAAAATTTGATCCCCAGACCTTGCAGTTGCAAAGCAAATGCTCAATCTGCTGAGCTATCTGGATAGCCCCAAGAAACTTTTATAATATTTTCCATATTGGCTACACCAATTGAGCTTCTGTCCCATCTCTTTGCTGATAGGGCTCTTGGTAATGTTGCCACTGGTCTTTGTTTAAACATCTCTTTCTCAGAGAAGCCATATTATCTTCCTACTTAGTAGAGTTCTGTATGCATGGGAGAACTCTAGACACACTATCAAAATGGATTTCTCTTTTATCATATCATAACATAATGAGTTAACTTTTATCCAGAGATAATTCAGTAAGTACCCAGCGAACAAATGCATGTGTACCTTTTGCCATCTAATCCTTCCCATTATTTGTCTATTGCGATGACCAACACACAAAGCTGTTGCAGAAGAGTTTAATTTTTTTGAATGTTCAAAAGGTAAAAAATAACGATGATGAAGTAATCTGGGGGAGTAGAGAAGGCTATATATTGAAATGTTAATTCAAGGTGTGGACATACATAATTGACTGTATATCATTCTGACTGACATCTTCTTGGACCAATTGAGACAATTCTATGCCTTGTGAAATTGGCTGAGGTGGCCAGCTTGATTGATCCAGTATAGTCAGAGGGTTTACTGGAAGCAGGAGCCCACTGCAGTGCTGGTGCTGCATAAATGCATGGCTATGATCCTTCTGGGGGCATATAGCTATGTTTTCCAAGCTAGAATTTTTTTTTTTGTTTTTTTACTGTTGCTCACTACAATACATATATTTCTGTTGTTACACATACTTATAGGCCTATAACTGAAGGAGGGATGTTATGAAATAATGTTTACCCCATTACACGCGACACACTGATATTTGCCGGTATATTCTATGTTGCTTTTTAAATTCCTCATTGTGAGCCACTGACATGGTTTCATGATGCATTAAGGTCTTGACCTGCAGGTTCAGAAATGCCAATTTAGACAAAATCCATTTAAAACATTGGCCAATAGCACCTGTGAACCATCAGAAGAGACAGGAGGAAGGATGGAGCTTCTACCACCATAATTCTGGGTTTGGAAACACCAGGAAGACAGTCTTCTTAACTCTGCTAGGAAGCTTCCCTTCCCTTCTCTTGCCTCAGTTCTGGCCTTTGCAATTTTCACAGCCTTCACTCTCTTTACATACACTCTGTGCCTTCACTGATTCTTGATAAAATGTGAAAGAAAGAGATCCTGGATTCTGGTCCTGACTCTGCCACCTACTGGCTTCTTCATCCATAAAATGAAGGTACCGGTAGGTCAAATGAGCTTAGGAATGTAATAGACTTTGTAAGCTATAATAAAATGAGATTCTTATCATGACTGTAATTGTTATAAGTGGGCATCTGACAGACCCAAGGCAGATACACATGGGTGTCTGTGTGTCAGGGATGGAGATGGCTCCGTGAAATAGAGGAATGTGGGCTGTGGAGGGCATGAAACTTGCCTGAGTTCACATCCAACTCTGCCACTTAAGTATAACTATGTTGTTACTTTGAGAAATTTATGTAAAATTTCTGAACTATTTTCTGATTTGTAGGAGGAGAATAATATCGACTTTATATATAGTTGTGCGGATTGCCCAAAATAATGTATTCACAGAGTGTTTAGCATGTTAAATAATGTAAATTAAAAAGAAGATTCAGAAATTCAGAGACACTGCTTAGAGCAGTTCTGCTCAGTGGAAATATAATAGAGTTGTATAGATGATTTAAAATTTTCTAGTTATCACATAGAAGAGGAAAAGAAACAATTATCATTAATTTCAATAGTATTTTTTAACCCAGTATGTCCAAAATATTAGCATTTCAATAAATAACATGTATAAACTACTATTACTAGACATTTTACTTCTATTTATGCAGTCTTCAAAATCTGTGCATATTCTATGACTGACTACAGGCATCCCAATTCCGATGCTAAATTTTTATCAAAAATATTTAATTTTAATTTAGATTTCATAAAGCTCCAGGTTGTTATAAACATTTATGAATATTTTCCAATAACTGAAATGAATTAAAATTGAGAATTCATTTCTTCAGTCCCATGAGTCACAGTTCAAGTGCCCAGTTGTCACCTGTGGCTAATGGCCACCAAATTGTATAGCACAAGCCTGGAGAACCATCTCCCTCTAACCCCACATAAGTGAATCTGGGGGCCTCCCCCAAGGCTTGATGGGCATGAAAACAGAGAAGGTGTTCTCCAGAGGAAGGCAGAGTTTACCAAAGATGATTCAGAGCATTACAATTCCCCAGGGAGGCCCTGGGGATAGGAGAAGAGGATACACAGTACATCACATCTACTCTCCTCTACTGGCCAATGGGCTGTCCGCTCCTTCTAGAAAGTAGTAAAGTGGTGGTGGTGTGAGGAGGGTGCGACATTCTAGTCCAAACTTCAGGGACTCCTCCTTAGAATGTGAACACAGAGCACAGCCATGAAAAATGAGTAAGGATCTGGCTGATGAGGGAAGCTGACAAGAAATAAATGCATTTTGAGAACATGGCTGGGGAAGGCTGTACAGGGAGCAACATGTCAATTGCCTACAGACATCACCACAGAAGGGAAGAAGATGCTCAGAGAGGGCTAAAAGGTCATGAGGAGGAGTCAAGGGATTAAATGAAGGAAGAGAAAAAAAATCAGTTAAGTGCAGTGAAAAAAATCCTCGAGTTTAGGTGGCCTCAATTTGAAAGACAGAATTTCCAAGGACAAGGCAAGAAAGCCTGTAACTAAAATATTAAAACTCAGTCAGTTGTAACAATGGGAGTAAGGAGCCATTCTGTTCTTCCTGTGAAAGAGAGACTAACAATTAAAAAGAAAATATATTGGGGAAGCCGGGATGGCTCAGGGGGTTAAGCGCTCACTTTGCGCGGGGACCCTGGGGACCAGGGATCGAACCCTGGCCTGTGCAGACCCATATGCTGAACTGGGGAGCTCCCCCAGTTCAGTTCTCTCTCTGTCTCTGTCTCTGTATCTCTCTTCCTCTCTGTCAAAAATAAAATAAATAAATAAAACAATTTAAAAAAAGAAAATATATAATTTTACACTTGGAAGAGGGATAGTACATCATCTAGACTAGGGACCTCATTTTATACATGGGAAATGGAATTCTATCACATGTCTAAATAATGATGGCATCTGGAGTAGAACCTGCTGTTCTAGTCGTCAGTCTAAAGCTCACATAGTCCGTAGATCTGTTGTTCGTCCTATCTGCAAACATTTTACTACCATTTATCTGTAAGTCTGTAGAGTGTCTGCACGGTATGCCTTTCATCCTTTTCTGATAAAAGGAAAACCTGAATCCTTGGGTTGGTATCTCTCTACAGCTGTGCTGTCCAATATGGTGGCCACTGGCCGCATGTGGCTATTGAGCTCTTGAAATGTGGCTGGTCTAAACTGAGTTTTGACATAAGTAGAAAACACACACTGGATTTGTTAGACTTAGTTAAAAAATGTATAAACTATCTCATTATGTTGATGTTCACTGAAGTCATGTTGTATTGACTACATGTGAAAAGAAAAACATTTTTGTATATTTAGTTTAAATAAAATGTATTATTTAAAATTAATTTCACCTTTAAAGGTATTTTTGTTGTGGTTAACTAGAAAATTTTAAATTATATACATGGCTTTGTATTTTTATTGACCTGAGGTGATACAGAAGATGGTACACATTTTTAAATAAGAGTCTGATGTTTTATTTCCAGAATGCTTCCTGGAGAACAAATGAAACCCTTTGGCCTTTATAAGGTTTGAGCATGTCTTTAACAGCTCAAATTCAGATTAATAAATAGCCCATGAAAATTAGCATCTATTCAAAAACCATTAAAGAGAAAAACCAAATCTCTCCATTTGCATTGTTCTTTATCTCATGATTGCTCAGTGAATTAAGAGGCCTGAAACCAGTGTGTTTAGTGTAGCCACCCTCCATTTCTTCTTTACAACAGCTTTGAGTTGTAATGAAGACCGTGAGAAAACATTTCAGGAAATAGCCTCCAATATGAAGCAGCCATCAATACGCACGGTGTACACAATCAAGGGAGAGAGATGTGAGGAGAGGCCCACATATGTCTGCTCTGCTTAAACACATGCTTTCTGCTTGCCAGCCAACAAATGGCTTCTATATATGCCATAAGACTAAATTAATACCTACACGAGACAGTTTTTTGTGGATGATGGATCATGGGTTCGGTTAATCAGACATCCAGAGCAGGGCCCTGGAAATCACATCATCATTGCATTTCGGGGAAAGAAATGATTGTCACATCCAGACATGTTTATCATGGCGAGAGAGGCTGATGTGGACCCATGTACTGTGGAGAGAACACTGCAGCTTCGTATGATGAGTGCTCGGAGAGACGACATACTGCTGACTGCCACGCGCCCTCAAGAGCGGGATTTCTCTAGCGGTCCCCATGGGGGACAGAGAAACTAAACTGGCTTCATCCTCTGTTCCATATTGTTAGGTTTGGGGAGCCCGAATATGAATGTCAGTTAGCTTCAGCAAAGGCTACATGAAAAGCATTCACTCTGCTCTGGAGAGCAACACTCACCCACAGTACACATTGTAATCAAAGGTATAACATAGACGGACCAGAAAGGCAAAGTCACAAATCCTAGCGTCCAGCAAGGATGTGAGTGAAGGGCAGATTAAACCGAAGGGATGGGTGTCTTTGGCCTGTCTTCTGATGAACTGTCTGACTGCATCAGCAGAAGTTGGGCAATCGATAATTATGAGACAACACAGCCACAGTCAGAGGCAGAGCAGGCTTGGAGTGCTATTACCATAAGTGGCTGAGTCGTTGATGTGAATGTATATGTCATTTTGCATATCATTTGCATGTTATTGGGTGCAGCCTTGCCAATAAATAAACACAATTTATCAACTTGCACAACCTACCCTGACCCTTATAAGTACACATGGAAGAAAATAAACTAGACCTGCAATGAATTACTAGTAGTTTAGCATAAAAAAAAAAAAAAGTAGTTCAAGTCCAGAGAGTAAGTTTCTAATTTTAATGTTATCAGCTAAGTAGAGTGCCTCCTGTGGGCAAGGCCATGTTGTAGACATTTTGTTTCTAGTCCTGCTTACTGGCTTGATATGGCAGGTACTTTCTGTGTATTAGTTAACTGTTGATCTCACTAAAAATATGTGTATGTATACTTGTATGGTACACATGTGTCTCTTAATTTCTCAATCATATTTCCTGAGTGCATCCTGAATACTAGGTAGGGTAGTTAGCACTTTACAGATACTGCAAGTTAATCCTTAACAAATGGTCTAGTTTTACAAATGATGGGCCAAGGTTGTGAGCATTTGGATGCAGAGGTGATAAGTTATAAAACCGGAATTTGAACTCAGGTCTACCCAACTTCAGAGCACGAGTGCTTAGCCACTTAACAATTGTTCTAACCCTGACAATAAATGATAACTTGATGAAAGTTACATGGGATTTATACCAAAAGACATGAGTGAGCAAATGTTTCTTTCCCCAGGGTAAATACAGGTTTGTTTTTTTTTAAGTTTTATTTATTTATTAATTTTTTGACAGAGAGAGAGAGAGATACAGAGACAGAGACAGAGAGAGAACTGAACTGGGGGCACTCCCCAGCTCAGCATGTGGGTCCACACGGGCCGGGGCTGGGATTCGATCCTCAGTCCCCGGCGCTGCAAAGTGAGCTCTTAACCCACTGAGCCATCCCCGGCTTCCCCTAAATACAGGTTTTGTACAACCTGAAGCATATAAAATTTAGGGGACCCTCTTAAAGAAAAATGATGCAAAATTATGAATACAACCATAGCTATAAAAGTAAATAGTTATCTAGACTGAGAAAATAAATTATAACAATTTAAAATCCTGCAAATATAAGAAAATGCAGAAAAATAATATTTATATTAACTGAGTTAATGTCTATGCACCTCTATAATAATTTTTTCTTAAATATTTTGGTTATAAACTCTCCGATCATTTGTTCATATACAAGCAATTTTTGTAATATTTTCTAACTAAAGAATAAAAACACACTTCATTCTTTCTTTCAACATAATTGATCAAAATTTGACTTCTATTGCTAGTGGCAAGACAGACAACTTCACCTATGGATGGACATTGTCTTCATTTCCATCTCTATCTCTGTCTCTATCTCTCTCTATCTCTGTATCTATATACTGTTTGTAGTGCTATTATAGGCTTGTGTCTAAAAGAACAAATTCTACCCTGATATATAATGGCATACTCTACATAAATACCAAGTATATTCATTCTTAACAGGAATCTTGATCAAGCATTGATGAGGTTTGAATCTTTCACTTACAATTTCAGATGTCCGATTATTGAAAACATTTTACATAGACTAGCTTCTGACTACATACATTGCATACTGGATCCCTCTTCTATGGCTCCCCTGGCACCAGTGCAGCCACTCATTTATTTCGCCCTAAGACCTCCAGCCTACAGAGTCAGTTCATTAACAAGTAGGTCAGTACAGAGCTCCAGGGTTGTCCTGGACGGCATTTCTACCCTATACTGCATAGCAACACCTATGTGTGGAAGTGACTACAAACTGCTTAAAGCTATCCTGCTAAATCTAAAGTAAAAGCACCATAGCTGTCCCACGAACACCTGAAAGGAGGGAGAGTGTATCTGAGTGGACTTAACTGATGGATGTTAAAATATTTTACTTCTGCAAATTGTACAAAACCTTATCGGGTGAGCATGCTCCTAGAGTCCTTCCCAGGGCCTGGAAAGGAGCCATGCAAGGAAGGGGTCTTGAAGCTTAATTTTCATCAGTTTCTTGGTGCTTCTGCCTCTGTATCCACATTCTACACAGCTTCCTAAATGGCAGGGATGTGTCCATTCACAGAGGTGAGCAGATCTCAGACCACAAGTTTGCTCCCCTGTGTCTGTTTTCCCACGGCCACTCCCTACTACCCTTCTACTCTGTAATGTCACATACTATCCTCTTTGTTTGGGTTTTTTTTTCTTTAATGGTTCCATGCCACCCAAACCCACCTCACCTCTAGTAATGCACTCCATATCATGGCTCTGAAACTGTTTAAGTCCGCTCACTCGTTTACAGACCGCCCTCACCCTTACTGACTCATCAATGTGCCTCTAGGGCTGTCGCTTAAGTAATCACAGAACAGTTACTTTGTGTTCAGTACTTTCAGTTTATGTTTAGTGCAATTAATAATGTGAACTATTTATTGGGACATGCATATTTCTATTTTAATTATTACATTTATTACCTTACTATATAATACTTCTTACTTACAATTAAATATATTCTCTGTATATTATATTTACTTGTTGTTATACTATATTATAACAGTATTTAAATATATTTGAAATGTAGGAATATATGTGTGGGGAACCTGCTTTTATTTATTCTACAGATAATGCTTGAGGATGTTCCTGAACTCTTTGAAATGACTTTCTAGATCTCAGAATTCCAGCACCCACATTTGGAAAACTATTACTTTAAACCTTTCTCCACCTAAAAACATTACCAGCTGTGCTGCTCCAAACACCTCAGCTTTAAGTGCAGCAGAACAACCGAATCACTGTAGTGGACCCCCTTCTAGTGAGTGGGGTCCTCTACACTGAATTATTTGGAGTCGTGTATATCTGCATGAAAAAGTGGATTTTCCTGTGACTTGGGGCAGTTGGTTGAAAGGAAGGCACTGACCAATATGAATTTAAGTTTGTGCTTCAGGCTTTGGAGAAAATGGATCTGTGCTCTCGTGGGAGGAAATGTGTGGCCATCTTTCTTCTCCTGGCTGGCAGGGCGAGTTGGCTTCATTTAAAAAATAGTGCTAGGGAGGAAGAAAAAAAGTGTAATGTATTCTTAAAATGTTTATATGTCAGCAAAATCCCGAAAACCACTCAATAGATTAATCCTCCTGCTGACTTACAAAGGATGGATTTCCAGCTATAACTGAGAGAGGGAAAAATTGATTTCCATGTTTCCTACGACTGAAGAAGATAAAAGCCACTGGCCTGGCAAGCTTGTCCCAGCCCGGATCCAGATTTCTGGCGAGCTGCTAATTGAAAAGTCATCCCGAATACCAGCCTGACCTTCCTGGACGATCCAGAAAGAGAAGCAAGAAGGATGTTCAGATGCTGCTGACTCTCACCACGGCTGGACACATTCACTCAAAGGTGAGAATACTCTCTCCCTTTTCTTCTAACTCTTCCTCGATCCCCCCATTACCTTCTCCATTTTCTCTCCATTTCTCTTCCTTCCTTTAGGCGAGTCTGTCTTTATGTAAAGATGGTTTCAAAATGAATGTGCCCTTGGGGAAGCCGGGATGGCTCAGTGGGTTAAGCGCTCACTTTGCAGCGCCGGGGACCGGGGATCGAATCCAGGCCCCGGCCCATGCGGAACCATGTGCTGAACTGGGAGCTCCCCCAGTTCAGTTCTCTCTCTGTCTCTGTCTCCGCATATCTCTCTCTCTCTCTCTCTCTCTCTCTCTGTCAAAAAACAATAAAAATAAATAAATAAATATTTTTAAAAAAATGAATGTGCCCTGAAAGCTCTAAGCAATGGTGAACCAATTTCTTTCTGTGACGTCAGCATGTCCAATTAAA
>PVKE010003783.1:0-69486 GCA_004027555.1 Craseonycteris thonglongyai
TTCTCACCCCACTCTTCCACAAGTGATTTATTTTCTTTACTTTTTTATTTATGTATTGTGTGTACTGCTGAGTTTAAGTAAATGTAAGCATATATGAAGATATATTCTTGTTTTATCCTCTTTCTAATAGAAGTCAAAATGTAATATACACATTGCTCCTCTCTTGCTTTATTTCACTTAACACTAGATGCTGGAAAGCTTTTCATACCATTTCAGTTTTTCATGCTTTGGTATAGCTGCATTGTATTTCATTATAGATTTAGCATGATTAATTTGACTGGCTCATTACTTATAAATCATACATAAGAAATCTCTGCCCACAATCTATGTAAAACTAGGCCAAAGCTCTCTACAGTCCTGTTCTTCTAAGGTTAAGCCATTGTTTGGTTAGCTAGATAAGGGTGTGTCACTCCCTCCTGTCCTTTTCCCTATCAGTTTACCCCAGCACTAACTGAGATTACCCATTAG
The DNA here is from genome assembly GCA_004027555.1 of Craseonycteris thonglongyai. Classification (NCBI taxonomy): domain Eukaryota; kingdom Metazoa; phylum Chordata; class Mammalia; order Chiroptera; family Craseonycteridae; genus Craseonycteris; species Craseonycteris thonglongyai. The sequence goes on from PVKE010003783.1 coordinate 469, forward strand.
AATATGATAAGAATGGGTGAAGGGGAAGCTGAGATGGCTCAGCGGGTTAAGAGCTCACTTTGCAGCCCTGGGGACACCAGATCAAATCCTGGCCCTGGCCAGTGTGGACCCATATGCTGAACTGGAGTGTGCTTCCCATCTGGGAGGCTCCCAGTTTGGTTCTCACCCAAAGGTTCGCCCCGGCTCAAGGGGGCGTGCTTCCCATTCGGGAAGCCCCCAGTCCAGTTCCCGCCCTGCGCGGCTCCCACCCACCTGTGTGGAATGAAACCATGTTGAAGATTGATGATGCACAACAATGGAGACTGCTCTGGACCCTCCCCCTTCTCTCTGTCTCTCTCTCTCTGTCTTTCTGTGTGTGTGTGTGTATGTCTCTCTCTCTGTCTCTCTCTCTCTCTCTCTCTCTCTGTCTGTGTCAAAAACAATAAAATAAATCTTAAAAACAAAAAAAGCGTGGGTGGATTAGGAAAATCTTGAGAACCCTCCCGATGGGGAAAAGGCCTTTCTTTAACCCCCCACTTCTTAAGCCTCCTGCTGTCTTTCCAGTGTCTAGTTTAATCACTCTTTCTAATCAAGGATAGATGGGTTATAGACTGGAATGTCCCCTGCCCACTGTATTCGCTGATCACTTTGAAACTTAGACTTCTTCCCCTACTTGTTGATTGCAATCATTGTAGTTTGGCCATCTTTTCCAAGTTATTCCACGTTTAGCTCCTGGGCAAGTAATAACTGGTTAAGCCAGAGGATGGGCCGCAGACCCCAAGAGGCTAAAACAAGTTTTTCCTCACGTGGCCACCCTGCATCTATGGCTCTGGGTTCTGCTTCAGGAAATAATGCTTTTAATTGTATTAATAAAATCTATCTCTCCTGGTCTAGAGACCATTGAGACATGGCTCATAACACTGCAAGGATTCCAACCCATCTCATTTGAAGAACTTAGCCAGAACTTTTGGATGGATGCCCAGGCCCCTCCTTCCCTTTTAGTCCAGAGAGGATGAGGGTTCTATGAATCCCCAATAGGCAGGAATAATGACCACACTCAATAGGAAGCAGATACAGAAGAGACCTTCAGCTCCTCAATTTCCCATAATTTACAGGGATTACATCTCTCAAGAGGAAGGAGAGGTAGGCACCCAGAATAAGGGGGTCTCAGGACCCCTCCCATAGAGACCACATTGCCAGGATAGTTACCACCCTACTTTCAGGAGACCCTGCCCCAAATTAAGCAACGATAGGAGGAAATAGTAGAGAAAAATAGCTAATACACAAAAAGATCCACTAGTTTAAAAACCAGTTGCCAACACCTGTGCAGTAAGAATTATAACAACCTTCATTTTACCTAAGACTCATTATACCATCATTATAATATCATATATATGCCCAAAAGTTCATTAACTTTGTTATAATAGACTGAACTCTGAAAAGGAACATGCGCAGTTGAAAAAAGTGATGTAATGAGTCTCCTGTCAATCAAGACTGTTAATCGAAATGCCCCATGCCCAGAAAGGTGTGACCCCCTTCTAAAAAAAATAAAACTACCAAGGCCTCAATGATTGGGGCCCTTAAGCCATTTCCTCTTGCTCACGCCCGCTCACGCCGCTTGGAAGTGTACTTCTACTTTTAATAAACTATTCTCTCGCCTCTGTACTTCAGTGTCTTCCTCAATTCTTCGTTCAGGACGCCAAAACCAAGACACGGCATCAAGGGGAGCCCCATTCTCTAGTAACACTCCTTCTCTAACCTAGAAGAGCTTCCTCCATGGTAGCTAGCCAAATTTGAGACCACCCAGTTCCTGCACACACCTGTGGATGCATTTCCTGATTCCAAATTGTGAAAGAACAAGGTTCAAAGAAAGAAAAAAAAGAACAAGGTTCTTATACAGAAAGAAGATATGTTATAAACTTTACCTTCATATAATAATTTTTTTAAATAAACATTCCAGGGATGCTGGGATGGTTCAGTGGGTTGAGCACTTGTTTTGCAGCCCCAGGGTCAGAGGATCCAGTCCCAGTCCCAGCCTGTGCAGACCCATATGCTGAACTGGGGTGTGCTTCCATACGGGAGGCCCCCAGCTCACAGAGGCGAGCTTCCCATCCAGTCCCCGCTCTGTGCTGTGCGGCCCCGCCCACCTGTGTGGAATGAAACCCTGTCGAAAACTAATGATGTACAACTATGGAGACTGCTCTGGGCCCTCCCCCGTCTCTCTGTCTCTCTGTCTCTCTGTCTCTCTGTCTCTCTCTCTCTCTTCCTGTCAAAATAATAAAATAAATCTTTAGGGGGGAAAAAAGGACATTCCTTCCCTGAGGTTGTAAGTTGAAGGTTAAGTTAGGGGTCTTACAGCAAAGATACTCAGGGGAGCCTGACACTACATTTCTTTCCCTAAGAACTCACCCCAACCTATAGTTGCTTTTGTGAGGGTGGGTCAGGGATCACATGTCCTTGGCCACCCATTCTTCTGTCTGGTCAAAGGAAGACCAAGTTTTGACTGGACAAGGAAAAAGAAATTTTTCACAATAATTTATTCCAGAAGATACAGACAACACGAGAGTACAGTGGGCACTTGAACTGAATAGAGAAGGCATCTGTCCAGGAACAACATTTTTGAGCTTAAATTGAAGTCAAATTCCTGTTCTCAACAGCAACCTAAAGCCAGCTCTCCCATCTGAATCAACTTCAAAGTCCTCTGTCAGCGGAAGCCCCGAACGATCCGATCCCACTGCTCAAAACAAAGGGCATGCGTTTGTATGGGCAGCGGTGTCACAAGCTATCGTCAAACACAGTGTTTGTTCTGAGTCTCAAGATCCCAGCATAGTCAGGGCATCTTAGATGCAGCTTCGAGCCCCCACCCCACTCCCCAACAAAATACCTTCTGTCCAAACTGGCCCTCCTCTGCCCTTCAACTGTCTCTCCTTTTTTGCATTTCTTTAATTGCATTTGTTTTTGATGCCCGTAGAATTTATTATTCAGAAAACAACCTTCCCTGCAATATCAACCTTAATTAACTGTTCTTTTTCTCTCGCCTCCCACCCTCCACTTGGTGCATTTGAATGAAGGCACTCCAGAGCCCCTGGCCAGCACCCCTCCCCCATCGCAGACCCATCAGCGTCTACCAGCCAACCATAACCAGATAAAAGGAAATGGGATTCCTTATCTCTGGCTGCCAATGAGAAAGGGTCAAGGTTACCAAGGAGAGACCTTCCAAAACGAAGGAGAGGAAGAAAGAAGTCAAGCCTCTCTGGTTTCCATGGAAACAGAAGGTTGAATCATAGAGCATCCCTGAGAGCCTGGCTTGCTCAGCTCTGCCGACATCTTTCCACTTCATTAGCCTCTTTATCAAGTGACTCTGCATAGGTCTAAGTGTATTTTGGAGTCAGGGTGCACTGTAGATGATTCAAAAACAGAGTGACCTTTTCTGTAGATTCCCAGTGCCTTCTGGGACCACAGATGTGTGCACCCCGCCTCCTCTCAGTTCTCTTTAGGGCTCTGCTCGCTCTTCACTCTTTCTAATCACAGCTCTGGTACCACAAGGCCGGGAGGTGCCGCTACCCGCAGCCGCGAAGCCAGGACCCAGGCTGTCAGAATGCACAGCACCTGAGCCAGGAGGAAGATTAATGGCTTTACCCAAAGAAAATGGATAAAAGGGGCCCCCAAAAGACAATAAACACACAGCCAACTACAGGGCAGGCTCTGACTGTAACAAATACTGACTGACATCGCATTGTGTTTCCTTTCTAGATGACTGCGCTGCCAGTGGAAACACAGATTCATTTAATAAGCACTTTAGTGAGACAAAAGGCCTTTGGGGGTTAGGACTGAATCTCCATCGCATGCGTGTGCACATCAGCGTTTGTGTGTGTGAAAAGGAATGTCCGTGTTCAGTATCTGTCACTTTGGAAATCCAAGAGTGGGCAGTCATTTCCCAATCTTGTCTCCACGCTTCAGCAAATTTGTCAGTAGTAGGTTCTCTGAGCCATGAAAAGTCTCCTGTAACCAAGAGCTCAGGGCTAAGAGGAAATCAGTTAGGGGACCTATAACACCTTCAAGAAGTTTGACCTCAGGAACCCTTACAGACCTGTGGCTAGTGCAAGGACTCCGTTCCTCTTTCACATGAGCTACAGTGACCTTTACAGAAAGCATGCGTGGCCAAGGAGTGGGCAGAGGGGCTGAAGCTGGAAAATGAGACTGGCAAGGAGCTGGGAGGGCTGGGAGATGCCTGGCTTTGGTTTGGTTTTCTTCTTCCTAAATTTGTTTACAAACCTTGTGCCACAGAGACCAGGGACTCTGGGTCCAATGTCCCAGTACCAATACTAATTCTGTGATTTTGAAGGGGTCGTTTGCTCTCTCTGAGCCTCACATTGCCCATCAGAGGAATGAAAGGACTGGACTGTGTCATAGTAAGATCCCTTCTCGCTCTGTCACAGTGGGACAGCCCTCAATTGCCCCGCCTCTCACACTCAGACCCTAGCACTGCCTCCTAAATCTTTTCTCAAATCTCACCCATTCCGCACTATCTCTACCCTCAGGACTCTCGTTCTGAACATGGCCAGAGCCTCCTTATTTCCTGCTAGACTGGTACCATGGCCCCACCCCCCACTGAACCCACAGTCTTGCTCTCCTCTCATTATTCTCCAGAACAGAAGTTCTGAAAGTGTGGTTCTAGATAAGAAGCATCAGCATCACCTGGAAGCTTGTTATAAATGCAGACTCTCAGGCCTCACTCCAAATCAGAAATTCCAAGGTGGGGCCCAAAGATCTAATTCCTCCAGAAGAGGATAGTGAAGTCCTCTTGGACCAGACCCCCCTGGTCCTCTTCAGGTCCTTGTCTGGCTACTCCCAGGGAAATCATTCACTCTCTAGCAGCCCCAAACCTGTTATATCCAAATACACTGTGCTGTGTCACATCTCTGACCCACGTACGTCGTTTCTTCTAGCTGGAATGATCCTAATGGCCCATTCTTACTTTGCAGGGCTAAGTTCTTCTCAACTATTAATTTAGTGCAGATGACACCCCTGCAAAAAAGACTTCTCTGACTTCCCCCACCTTACACTCCCGTCATTCCTTGTGTATACCTCCCCTACTTAGCACGTGTCACCTTATACGGTAGGCAAGATTCTACGATGTCTCCTAAGGCTTCCTCCTCCCACCCTACCTCATGTACACACTTTGCATAGTCTCTGGTACAGTGAATATGATGGATTTTACTCCCATAATGCTCTATTGTATATGCTACATGGTTGACCTTAACATAGGGAGATTAACCAGGCAGTCCTAACCTAGTCACAACAGCCCTTTAGAAGCAGGATTTTCTTCCACTGGTCGGAAAAGAAGAAATCAGAGAGAATCAAAGAGTTGAAAGAATTCAAAGACGTTCTCCATTGCTGAGATGGAGGGGACCTGGGGCAAGAACCTAGGAGCCCTCTAGGAGCTGAGAGCAATCTCCAGCTAACAGCCAACATTGGAATGAAGATTTGAGTTCCTAGCCTCAAAGAACTGAATCTGCCAAGAACAAGGATGAGCTTGGAAATGGAGTTTTCCACAGAGCTTCCAGACAAGAATTCAGTGCAGCCAACGCCTTGATTTCAGCCTTGTGATGCCCTGAGCAGAGATGCCGTGCTAACCTACAAAACTGCGAGCTAACTTTAAACCACTAAACTTGGGATAATATGTTCCACAGCAACAAAAAGCTAACATACCTCATATGATAATTGGCTACTTCATAGCAGCTCCACCACTAAGCTCCTTAAAGTAGAAACTGCCTTATCCATTCATTTCTGCATCACTAGCCCTGTATGGGGCATGTATGCCCAGAGGAGGCGCTTAATTAATGCTGGCTGGCTCGCTGGATGGATGAATGGATGGATGGATGGATGGATGGATGGATGGATGGATGGATGGATGGATGGATGGATGGACGGATATTAGAGTACCTAATTCCACTATCCAGTAGTTGCTTTTGAATTAGGAAAAAGGAATAGACTATTAAAAGAGGATCAAATATGTAAATAAATTATAAAATTGGGATTAACAATGTTTCTTTATCCCCTCATTGATTTTTTTTTTTCAGCATGGAAACCTCTTCATCTATTAGGACTTTGTCTTTCATTTATCTCCTGCAGCTCAATACCTCATAGCACCAGGAGCTAAGGATATGTGCCCTGATATGAACATCTATTCTTGTTGTATCTGATGTCTTTTCTCTTTGGGGTAATGCTGCTTTGGGTTCATACTAGTGGGCTATAGTACTCACCCTCCCACCTCAGAAGCCCAGAGTGGGTTGAATCTACCTGTCTCTATTCACTGTAAGCTCAGACCATTGGACCTTCCCATCTAGAAACTGGAGCAATGGCCCTGCCACAACCAGGTTTATATCTGGGGGCCACAGTAGGGTCTAGTCCCTAGTGTCTACTAGCATGTCAAATGGTAGCCTGGAGTAGTAAAGGCCTCACCCTGGCCCAGTTACCCTATTATAACAGGGTCCTTGACCTTAAGCTTTTGGTTCCTGCTCATATTGCAAGCTGGTTCTCTAGTCTCCTATTGAATCCCTGAGCCTCCAATAGATTCCTTTGCTGCTTAAAATACCCAGAGTTGGTTTGTGTTGTTCACAAACAAGAACTCTGACTGATCATGCAGAACTGACAGTTGAGTGCTTTCCCTATTCCTAAAAGTCTCAGAGCTTTATAAGCTCTCTCAGTTTCCTGTTTACCAGTCAAGGTTTTTAGATGTGAACAAAAGAACTCTCGCTAGCTGACTTAAGTGGTAAAGGTATTTTTTAAAGGATTCTGCTAGCTCTCAGCATCTCTGGGAGGCCCTGAAACTAGGAACAATAGACAAATCATGACACCCTCCAGAGTTCCCCAATGGGGTCCCTGCCAGCACCCCCGCTGGCGCAGGAATCACAGGTCCCAGCAACAACTCTGCAGACCATGTGTTTCCACCAGAAACTGCCATAGCTGCCTCTGGATGCGGAGTGTCTCCGCCCCTTCTCTGGACAGATGAACTCCTCTGGATGCTTGCTTCCCAGCATCACTGGTGCATCTGATTGGAAGAAACTTAAGCCTCCACTCTGTTCAAGGGAAGCTGGAATAGCCCGTTTCTGACTTCTCTCTTGAGCAGGTAAACTTAGAGGATGAGAAATTCTATAAACATAAGAAAGGTACCCAAGAGTACTGGGTAACCAAGTAGCTTGACAGAGATCCTATTAACTACAAGTAGCCTGACTGTGTCTGTTACAGTGTTAGAAACACCTTGCATCTGAGAAATCCTTCCTAGTGGCTAACAGAACTCCTGCCTGCAGCAAAGCTCTGATTTAACTAGACCTCTCCGAATACTGGTTTCAGAGGAATTCTACAAGGGCTTGCTACCACTCTCCAGATGTTTGAACACTGACATTAAGTCCCCCTTCAATATCCTTTTACACTAGTTAAGAGGTAACAATTATTTTCTTCTTCCATTTCCTATGACTCCTTGGAGCTTTAGTTGCCTGTAAAGCCACGCTCTCAACTATTGAGACCTCTCTTTCACTCCTCGCTAAGTTCTATCCTTTGTACTGTTCTCTACCAGATCACATAACTGTTTTCATTTTTCCTCTTCAGGCTGCCCCAACCTGAACCCAGTTCAGACCCTTAGCTAGTGTTCCAATGAACAGCATCCATGTCCCTCAAGCTCATCTAATTCTGGTAGACCATGTTGCTCTGTGGTCTAACCACAAAGACCTGGTCTTAGGGGGTGTTCAGCAGCCCTTGCACTCCTCTATCACTGCATAGCAATATTGCATACCCAGCTCAGAGGTCACTGCGAAACAGGAGCTCAAAGAAGATGCAAATGGGCACACTACTGCTATGGAACAGAACTGCCCCCAAAGACTTACGCTAGTTGTGTGACCTCAGGCAAGGTGCTCTACCTCTCTGACCTTCAGATTCTTCACCTGATATGTTTAGAAAATAATAGTATTTGCCTCACAGAATTGTTGAGATGGTTAAATGAGGTGAAGCATCTAAAGTACATACAGTAAGTGCTCCCTGTATGCCATCTCAGAGACCCAAAATGATTGTGGATGTGAAAACACTGTAAACTGGAAAAATCCCATGTAACTGCAGAATGTTATTAACATCATAGTCACTAATATTATTTTCACAAACAAAGTAAAAAGGTGTGGGTCCAGCCTTGATCAAATGCCCTTCCTGGGAGGATGCTAGTGAGTTTCCATAAATTGCCCTGAGAAAGAAGAGTAAGTGGGGTGGTTAATATTACACGTCAACTTGACTGGCCTAAGGGATCCCCAGATGGCTGGTAAAACATTGCTTCTAGATCCATCTGAGTGTGTTTCTGGAAAAGAGTAGCATTTGAGGCAGTAGATTAAGTAAAGAAGATTTGCCCTTACCAATGTGGGTGGGCATTATTCAATCTGTTGGGGTCTAAATAGAACTAAAGTCAGAGAAATAGTAAATTCTCTTTCTCCTCCTGTTTTTTGTTTGTTTATTCGTTTGTTTGTTTACATTTATTTATTTATTTAATGCTAGAATATATAAATATATTTCCAGAATTGCCAGTCCATAGCCCTGAGAAAAAATTAAATTTACCAACTGGAGTACAATATTTGCGTAGAATTCTTTCTGTCTTTGGATGAATAACTAAATACTGCTTTCCAATGTTACTTAGGATAGTTAACCGTAGTTCTTTCTTCACTCTTTTCCAATGTAGTTATATTTTTAATTTGTCAAAAGTTAGGTTCATTTTTTTTAATTGTTAAATTTATTGGGATGACATTGGTTGATAATGATTGTATTGTTTCCAGGTGTACAATTCTACATTACATTGTCTATACATCGCATTATGTGCTCACCACCCAGAATCAGCTCTCTTTCCATCACCCTATATTTGATTCCCCCTCCTTACTCCTCCCCAGCTGTCCCACCCACCGTCCCCTTTATCCTCAGGTAACCACTAAACTATTGACTGTGTCCATGAGTTTTTGTTTCTTTGTTACCTTCAGTTTTATATTCCACCTTATAAGTGAGGTCATATGTTTCTTAATTCTTTCAGTCTGACTTATGTCACGTCATAAAATGTTTTCAAGGTCCAGCCATGTTGTCACAAATTGCTGTATTTCATCTTTTCTTATTGCTGGGTAGTATTTCTCTTTCTTTTTGATCTGAGACATCCATCATCTCCTACCTCAGACATCAGAGCTCCAGATTCTTGGGTCTATGGACTCAGGCTGAATTATACTATGGATTTTATTGGTTCTCCAGTTCGCAGACAGCAAAACTGCAGGACTTCTTGACCTCCATACCATATGAGCCAATTCCTATAATAAATGCATGAATGTGTGTGTGTGTGTGTGTGTACATATATATATCTATCTATATCTATATATATCTATACACAGTGGACTCTCGGTTAACCAGCACCGTGGGAGTTGGTAGATGCCAGATAAATGTAAGTAGACTCTCTGATAACCTGAACTCAAGCAATTGGCATTCTCAAGCAGCCAGCAACAGAGGGTCTACTGTATGTATCTTATTGGTTCTGTTTCTTCAAAGAACCTTGATTAATACAGTGACTGTCCATCCATCATAGATGTCCCTGGAACGGTTAGGTTGCTCTGTCCTTTAGATTTACAGAAGCAGGGACTGGAGGGACAAGACCTTGCCCAAAATGGACCTTGAATCTAGTGCTCCCAGATCAGTCACCATCACCTTGGCAGAACAAGGTTTCCACAAGGGCTGTTGTGGGCCAAACAGAGCTCCGCCGCCTGACCTACACACCCCAGCCTGATTGATTCCAAGAGGCTTTCCACATCCAAACCACTCAGAACAGCTAACTTTTCAGTGGCCACAGTCAATGATTTCCTAAAACACCATTCGGAGAGTCAAGGAAATGTTCACGCTAACAGTACCGCTCCCCATCCACCTGCCTGTGTCTGAAGTTCCCTGTCCCTGTATTAACCTCCTTAGGAAGCTGTAAAATGAAAACAGCAATTCGAAGGTGAATTTTGGAACTGTTATTATCATCAACACCATGCTGAGATCTAGTCCAGCAGATCCTAGGTAAGAGCAAAGATAGGAGTTTGTATGGGTCATGAGGACAGCATAGAGTTAAATATAGGGTAACAAAGAGCAGGAGATCATGCAAAGAATATTTTTTACATGATAAATAGGATTATTCCATGCAAAAGCCAGAGTGGGGCCACTAGGGAATATAAGAGGCTTTGTGCAGGGGAGGGCATACCATAGCTGTCCCTCCTAGGCTAAGGTGACCAGATTTTAACATTGGTAAAGCGGGATACCATTGACCGGGGGAGAGGGGGTTCTTGATTAAAAATTTGGTCTATCTCCCACCATTCCCTAGCTTGTCGTGCATTCTTTCCAAAAATTGGGACTTTTTTAAAACGCCACGGGACAAATTGTTAAAAATTGGGACTGTCCCGCCAAAAGCGGGACATCTGGTCACCCTATCCTAGGCTCAACCCAGACAGCCCCTCATCAGAGGTCTTCCTGGAACCCCCAAGATTAAACATGGTAGCTGGTTTCAAGGATTTCATAGCATTCTGAGCCTTCTAATCATGGTACTTCCATATCACTAGCTGTGAATTCTTTAAGGACAAAACCAAGTCCCCTTGCACCTCTAACACACAGCATAGGGTCAACTCACAGTAGAGACTACTAGTTGGTTTTATGGGGGGCATTTCAAATAGAATCGACCTGCCCTAACATATTTTCAAGCCATACTTGGAGAAAAGCCCTTTAAATTGAGGCTACTTCTCCTGAGATCTGGGACCCTACTGGTCCCCTTAATTCCTCTGAATTCAGAGACAACTCATGGGATACATCAGCTGGAAGACAAGAAGACCAGAAGCCCTCCTCTCTGCTTAGCTCAGAAGCCTAACAGTCAGGATCAGAATTCCAAATTCTAACAAAGACAGAGAGGTAAGTATGGAAACCTATGTGAAGGACTTGGCCACATGTCATGGTGCAGGCTTTGCATAGCTGACACTCAGTTTTTAATGGGATTACATCTTTTGGGTCTTCTTTTCAAAGAAAATCTTATGTTAAAATTGTTTTTAGCTGTACTTAATATAAGAATGATAGAATGTCAGTGATCCCTATCAAAGAATGAATATGCACACACACACACACACACACACACACACACACACACATCTCACATTGGGGATGGGGGAGATCTGGGAAGCCCCTGGAGACAAAGAGAGGGCAGTGCCCCAGTGTCCCCACTACAGAACTGCCACTTTTAAGGACACCCAACCTGCTGCTAAAGCCCATCTTCCCCACTTGCTTCCTTTTATTTAAGTCACAAAAAGAATCTTCCACCTTTACCATGGAAGCCCATGGTTTTCACCTAGACCTCACAGCAGGACCAAAACAAAGGAAAACAAAGAGGGAAAGCACGTCACATCCAGTCTGGGCCTTTCTGTGAGCCCTCCCTTTTGCAAAGCCAATTCAGAAAGCAGCTATTAATTTTCCATGGAAAAGTGAACAGAAATTTCTAAGGAAATAGAAAGCTTGCAGGGGAGTCAGGCCAGACACAGGCTAATATCTCATCTCTCTGTGTTATCTTTTCCACAGTTCAAAAACCAATTAGTAATGAATTTCTCTGGAAACTTCTTAAACAATGTTATTTCATTAAAGATCTGTGTGAGAGCCATCAGATTTGCTTTCCAGGTGTGAATTAGACAATTAGCCACATCTTCTTAATAATTTCCTCCTTGGTAACAGTGCATCAGTTTCCACAACATCTAGTACTGGCTGAGCTGGAGCTGGTAGGAAGCACATAATTTCTTTTTCTCTTCCAGTAATAGAAATAAAAGGGGGCAGGGTGGAAAATGTGGGCACTTCCTAGAATGGGAGCAGGAGACAAAATAACCTGGAGAAGCCAAGAAGAAGAGTCTCAGAACACAGACCTCTGTGGCTACTGGGAATAACCTGCCAGCAAGTAGCAAAGAAAAGGGGTATAGGGTGGTTAGGAAGACTGCCGTACCTGAGAAAGGGCCCAGGACGTAGGCTCGAGAACAGCCTGTTGCCCCAGTAATGTGCTGCCTGAGGGAGGCCAGCTAGGACATGTTCTCATGAGTATAGCTCCAGGCCCCAGACCTCTCCGTCTTGATGGGTCAGTAGCATGTGACATAAGTGATAGGCTAGAGAGGCACGTGCTACTCTGAGTGAGCAGGGCTGTCACTGGCTAGTCCCAATTCCTGGCCTGACACAGAAGCACACAGCTGCTATATTCCCTGCTTCCCTCAACAGAGAAAGATGAACCCTCATTAATTCAGACTAATTTGCTAGAAGGCCAACCTAATAGTCAAGTAGTAAGATGCTCTTAAAGGATTCCATTTTATCACTTTCATTTACACATAGTAAAAGGAACTAAGTCTGCCTTTGATGAATAGATAAAAATGATTAGTAGTTAGCTCATTAAAGCACAATTTAAAAATAAATTAACTAACACTTTATCGATTGAACAAAATTACATTAAAACTACACTCTCCCAGGCAGAGAAAAAAGCTACCTCACTGTCCCTGTCCTCCAGGAGCATGTAGTCTGGGTAAGTCAGTACCCAGGTCAGTCAATAAATGATTGCAACAGAGTAAATTTGAGTTGTTAGAGGTCAGCTAAAAGGGAGTGACAGGAGGACAGAGGGAGCAAGCTAGGAAACCGGGGCCGTGGTCCTGGAAGTGGGTCTTGGAAATGAGTCTTAAAAACAGAAGTTAGCCAGGATAAAGAGGTAAGAATAGGGGGAAAGAAGGGAAAGGGAGGCAGACCACAAAATTATTCCAGGCACTGGTATATTAGGATGTGGTTTGCAAACCTCATAGTTCACCTATGCTTTCTCATTTTGACTTTAGAACAGCCTACGGTATTATAGATAAAGACAGAGCCCAAATGACTCCCCCAACCCAGCTGGTAAAGAGAGGAACAAAGGAATGAAATCAAGTCCCCCACACCCTGTCAGAAATCTGATGAAAACCACAGACCCTCTTCTCAGAAAAAAAAATGCACAGAAGCTCACACACACACACACACATGTGCATGCACATATGCACACATACACACACATGTAATTATGTGGCACTCAGAACCCCTCTGAAGCTGGGATCAGCCCGAGGATCCCAGCTAAGAGCTCCTCTGAGCAGAGCTAGTCTGTGCCTACACTGTAATCACCTTACATTGGTTGCAGGTAAATGCAGAGTTCTAGGCTGTTCTGATGAGTCTACTTTCAAGCAGGCAAATGGTCACTCCCTCTTTGAAAAAAAAAAAGCTAGTGAGCCTCGTGTCCATGGATAAAGCAAAAAGAAACCTTCAGTCTTGCAATATCCAAACAGTCTCAAGACTCAACAAGACTTGAACTGGGGGGCATGTCTTATGCTGACTATGTCTGCCCATAAGGGATTCTGTCTGCTGCGGCCCTGGACATCCACTCATAGGTTCACGTGTAGCGGGGAGGATCTGAGTAGGAGGGTGAGTGAGCACTCAGGGTTGATAGGGCTGGAACTCAGAGAGGAAAGAAGCCCTCTAGGTCCTTGTCCCTACCTCTGGACTTCCAATATCACAAGCAGCCCGCAGGCTGGTCTCCCACACTGGCCTCCGCAGCTCTGAGACCCTGCGAAGAATAATTTTCTTAGCAGCAAAACAGAATTTTGAGAGTAACCTACAATTTTTGAGTGTAATGGCCTCTCTACCTCCCCAACTCCCAAAGGCTAGCAGCAAACCCCCCTTCTCACCCTGACTGCAGGATCAGGACAAGGGCGTACACCCTGCTGCCTACCCCCTCTGCACAGTGTGGCTCAGTACCTGGCCCACAGCAGGTGCTCACTAAACATATACTCAAGTGATGGGTGAGTGGTGTTGCCTATCTCCCCATCATGGCTTCAAGATCATCTCTGGAAGTGACAAAAAAAGAAAAGTCATGCAAACAAATCTCCTCCCCTTGCAGATTTCATGTCACCACATTGACATGAAATCTACACTACATGTCCAGAGGTTCCTGTCCCTTACCTGGGTTCCCACAGATGCTATGCTCTGGTGGGCTTGTTCATGCAGCACCCGCCATACCACGAGGCAGCCCCTGCCAGCAGCTGGCAAGGCCTCTGAGGGTCATGTCCAGGCTCCCAGGAAGCCAAATGCCCTCCCCTGTGGCTCCTAATGAACCAGCAGCCCGTAGGCCCCTCCCACTTTCTCCTCCCCATGAGTGAGAACAACTGGGAAAATGCAGGATTGAAATGATCCCATGAGAAGGAAATCAACATCTCTTAGACACCAAATGCTAGGGCCAGAGTAGAAACTGAACACTCTGGAAGCAATAATTGGTTTCATTTATCTAAATTTAGAAGGTCTAGAAAGGGGAAGAGTGACTATGAAGACATGTTATTTAGAAGATAAGCCCTTAATCAAAGAGATGAGTCAAACCCACACTCGTGACAAAATTCTGCTCAAATCAGGGGTTTGGAGTATAAGTTCCTTTGGGGATAAAAGTCAGATCTTATTTTAACTTGAATAAGAACTTTTACCAAAAAAAATAAACTCTATCAACAAAAATAGGTCACCTAATAACTGTGACAACCACCTAAAATCATTCATTATGAAACAAAAATGACGCCGTGTGCTCAGCCTGCCTGAGCATCAACGTTCTCAGCACTTGGAAATCGCCTGGGAAGTCGGTCCAGGTCAGGGGGACTAGGTGCCTCTCTTATGGGCCCTGCTCCAGCGCTCCCTGGATGCTCTCTGTCATGCCTCTCTCTCTCCCTCTGTCTCTTCAACAGCAACATGGGGTTGACAATCCCTCGTCTCTCCCCATCTTCAGTTCCATTTCGTTTCACACATATTTCCTGAGGGCCTGCTCTGTGCCTCGGACTGTACGAGGAGCTAGGGATGCAAAAATGAATGAGACAATGTCCCTGTCCTCCCAGAGCCCCACTGGTAGTAAGGAAGAGTGATAGGGAGATGTCCAGGCTGCTAACGTCAGTCCCCCCAGCCCGAAGCTTGGAGGAATCGGCACTGGAGACAAGTCGAAGGGGTAAAGAGGAGTTGGAAGGTGAAGAAACGAGAAGAGGACATCCCTCCTGCAAGGAACATCATCTAGTGACTGAAGAGCCTCGGGGAATTTGGTCTTCGTGCTCAGAGAACCCAAGGGCAGAGCAGCAGAGAAGAGCGGGGAATGAGCTGAGCCGTTGGGCAGGCACCAGGCTGGGATGTTCTGAGGTAGGCATAACCAGGGGTGTCCAACCTTTTGGCTTCCATGGGTGACTTTGGAAGAAGCAGAGTTATCTTGTCAAAGAATCTCACCGTGTTTTTTAAAAGTTTATGAATTTGTGTCGGGCCACATTCAAAGCCGCCCTGCGTGGCGTGTGGTCCACAGGCCACAGGTTGAACAAACTTGGGCTAAACATTTGAAACGTACTTGTAGGTGGAGGAACATCAGCTTAGAATTTCCAATATCAAAGCAACTTGGTCATTTTGGCATTTTGAAACAATCATTTTTCTACAAAAAGATATTATAAAGATGAAGGAGGGAATAATGGTGAATCTAAAAACAATAAAAAGCCACCATAAAATTTACTGCATAATTGACTCAACTTAATGCCAATGATCCCTGTTAATAGTGGCACAGACCAGAGCCAGTAGGGGTGCTCTGTAGGCCTGGACTCAGGAAGCAGCTGAGATCCTCCCAGTACTTTTATCCTCATCCAAACTTATGGACACTGCAGGTCCACCATAGGCTCCCATGCCTGCGTATATCTTGGTCCTAAGTTGACCATTTAGTGAAGTTTGTACCTGGTGCAGTTCATAGGGTGAACTCAGTGTTCTCCATGAATTCTTAGCTCATCTTCAGAAAGTTCAGAAGGATAACTTTTCATATCCCATCAAAGGCACCTGAACTGGGAGAGTCCCAGGAGCTATGAGAGGCAAGAGTCTGGCCCAGCACGAGCACATCTGTACACGCACACCATTTGGGTCTCCAATAGGGCCTGGCTAACCTCCTGTTATAATCTAAGCTGTCTTAGTTATTATTTCTCCCCATACATCTTTTGGAAATTGTACATCTTCCCAGACATAAGATTCAGGGCTGAAAGACAGATCAGTCACACACTCATAAATAGCCTCCGAATGCTACAGAATCTCAGTATCTTCATTTATTCCTCTTTATGTTTCTTCATAATACTTAACGATAATCTGATGATATATTATAGGTCTTTATGTTTGTTCAGTGCCTATCCTTCAAACTGTGTAAGAGGGAAAAGATGCTTTCTGGTTCATTGCAATATCCTCACAGACTAGAACAGGGTCTGGTCAAAGTAAAGCCTCAATAAATACATGTGGAATAAAAGAATGAATAACAATAGTATACCTATGTTCCACTAGCAGCCTTGATTTTTTAAAAAACTGTTCACTACTTCACAGAATGAGGCAATGGTACAGATTGAAAGAAATATGAATGACTGACAGATCTACTTATTGTATTCATTTCATTAACTCAAAAACCATTTTTTGAGAACCCAGGCATTTAAAGTATTTTCAAAATTTGTGTACAAGTTTTCAAAACATACTCAGATGGCTTTAAACAAATGGAAGGAATATTTGGGAAATCTGTAGTCTTCAAAATAGGAGGTCCAGATCTCGTGCATCCTGAAATGTGAAGGGATTTCACCAAAATTACTTACTCACCCATAATAGCAGATGTGGAGAAGAAAGATGAAAGCTATCGATTGCCATAAATAGCTCTCCAAATCCTTTCTTTTGTAACATCAATCATTTCAAAATAACTGAAAAATTAGGAGAAAGTCCCCAGACAGTACAGGGGAGAGAGTGACTTTTAAAGAAATAAAATGCCAGGCAAAATTGAGAGTTTTCAACCTGAATACCAAATAGAAAGGAGGTGGGAATACTATAATGGAATGTATGCAGCTATAAGAAAAGCATTTGATATAGTGGTATAAAGTGTTATACTCAAAATTAATTCAAATTGGCTCAGTAAGAAGTGCTGCCACATAAATTTAAAAATGGCTCAAAGTCTGCAAACAAAGGGTGTTGACAAATGAAAATGTACAGAGTTGGGGGGATGGTAGGGTGCACAGGGTCATCTTTATTAATGATCTGAAAGAGAGAGAGTAAACAGCATGTTAATGAAACTTGCAAATGATGCTAATTTGGGAGGTGTTACTCTGATCACTGTGGACAGAGAGGGAATTTAAATGAACCTTAAGTGGTAATAAATATGAAGAGAAAACAACACCATGAAATTCAAGTGGGAAAATGCAAGCCATACCCAATGCAGTGACTTGCCCTCTCCCACTCCAGAGGCTTTGGCCGTTGCATTTGTGGGATGGGGTTCGGAGGAGGGGTGGGGAGGAGAATATAGCCCTAACTCAGAACGGTGCAATCTAACACAGTATTGCTCGCTTGTGCAATTGTCCTTCACTGGTCTTTTAAAATTCTGCAAAAGGTTCTTCCTGGATTCAGAGCAAGAGTGGTGCTCACCCTTGGATGATGGGGCTCCATAAATTACAGTGAGGAGAGGCTGTTAGAAGAAAATAACCAAATGGTGAGGGGAATGGGGGAATCAATCGATTTATGAGAAATGGCCCAAAGGGGTAGACACTTGTTAATTGATGGCTAAGTGGTAACACGATAGTGACCTGCTGAGATCAGTCCATGACAATTAACCAAGGGAAGGAAATATTTATTTAATGCCAGACGACGAACCTCACTCTGCCGGCAGCAGTGCCTCGTCCTTAGGTCCCAACAGCACAGTTCTGATGGGCTTCCCCTCTAAGCAGCCCACATACTGGGTCCCCCTGACTCCACCCCTGTCCCCACCAGTACTGCCCTTGATGCCTGCCTCACTCCTGCCCCTGACCCAATCAATGGCATGAGTCCAAGGGCCATAGGGAGCTCAAGGAAGACACAGGCACACTGGAGTGGACACCAACCCCCACAAAAGATGAGGTGCAGGACATGAGATCTCAAAGTGTACCCCTCTTCTCAAGCGAGCCTCCTCCCACTGCAAGAAAAGGAATGAGGCAGCTCTGTGCAAGACGATATGATTATGTGCAATGCTGAGTGTTGATAGTGCGTTTATTTCCCTGGCAGGTTCAGCCACACAGGTTTATGACTTCCAGCCGGAGATGCCGGGGGCTGTGCCAGTGGTAGCTTGTGGGTGGAAACTGTGACAGAGAATGTCTCCAGAGTCAGATCAACTCAGAATCCTAGGAAGTCAAAGTGCGAGAAGCTTCGAGCCTATTGGTCCCACTTCCTTACTTGACACATGAGGACACAGAACTTAATGAAAGTTGGGTGAACATGTTTTCAGGAAGAGAGGCTGCCCAAGGTCACATCACATGGTTTTAGGGATAACAGTGTTAGCTAACACATCTCTCAATCCACATTTTGGAGAAGAGGAATTGAAGCCAGAGTGGTTCAACTATTGTTCAAGGCCAAAGAGCTGGGGTCTTCTGCCCTGGGTTTGGCCCCAACCTCATCAGGTAAGTCAGTACCTGAGTCTAGAAAGGACCCAGATACCTGAGCTGTTGACACGGCTCAGGGGATCAAATTCCACAGGCTTTCCCAGTTCAGGGTCTTGAACAGCACTCATTGGTATCCAAATTCAAACAGGGACCCAACACTGTGTAGGACCAGGACCTTGGTGCCATTCTAAACTTCCAAATTGGTACAGGAAGTTATACTTTATGCTTTCAAACAGCAGTCTTGTCATTTCTGAATCTTGTGGTTTAAAAAACAATCTGTCCTAGGATTTACATTGGATCTGTAACAAATTGAAAGCAGCAGCCTGCATTCTGGATGGGGCATCTCCTAAGACCAGGGCTTCTTCCCTTCACACAGCTACTGTGCTCAGTCCGTACATACCCTCCCAGAAGTCAGTGGCAGGCTAGGGAGACAGTGTTTGAGTTTCAGAATTTCTGAAATATAGCCATCCTCTATGGTGATCTCTGGGGCTCCAAAAAGTCCTCTGCAGGTTTTAAGCTTTTCTAGGTCTGGGACTGTAACCGAGTCATCAGTCATAAGTCCCTGTACCCCAGCATGAAGCAAGATCAGTTATGTGCAAACATCTAGTAAGTACACAGTCTTGCCTCCTTCCTCTCCCATCCCCCAGGCTGAGGGAGTAAGTAAGCTCTAAACTGAGGTTGGGGATGGGGAGCTTCTCCCCTTGTGTTTTGCAAGAGACTTTTTAATCTATCTTCTCCCTTTAAGAATGAGACCTCCAGAACAAAGAGCTAGAAGGGGATTATTTTGCTGACAACATCCACCTTTTACTCTGTCCTACACCTTCCTGGATGCAATAAACATAGAGCCAGTATGAATAGGGAGAAGGGACAGGGGGAAATGCAAGAAGAAAAAGGAACGACATAAAGAAGTCTCAAACTCTTATCCAGAGGCACACAGACACCACCTTCCTGTGCTTGGAAAAGAGAGGTGCTGCCCCACTGGTCAGGCTCGGTTTTAGAAGAAGGTGAGCAAGTGCACCTCCGCCCCTATGCCTGCCCCGTCCACCTGTGACCAGAGGCACATTGCAGCGCAGTGAGGCCAGGGGATCTTAGACCCAACACATGGGGAGTTCAGCGCTCTCCATCATCAATAGGACATGAAACACACAGGATGGCCCCCCTAAGCCTGGGGCGTGGAACACAAAGTCAGATTCTCCCAGGAGCATCACCAGCAGCAGAAATTGCCACACGGAGACCTCAGGAGTGTGGACTCAGCTCCTCTGCTCAGAAAAGGTGAGGTTTCGGCTGGCGCACACAGCACTGGAATCCCAAAGGAGGAGACTGCTGCAAGGAGCAGCTAAAATACTTGAGGCAAGGTACAGAGGCGGGAGAGAGGAAACCCCAGCCAGAGCCCTTATGTGCCCTTGATCCCAAAGAGCAGCACTCCTAGAGGGGAGAGGCCTCTTGCCTCCAGTGTCTCGTGGCTGCCCACTAGAGGGCCTTTTTGGTACTGAATTCTTCCCGTATGCCTGGAAAAGGGATGACCAAATGTGTAGCCACGGAGCTATTTCAGCTAAATCTCTGTTACCCTCAAAGGAATTCGGTTTCTTTAATATTCACCTTGGAGGGCTTAAATTCCCATATCTGACATGGGACTTGGGGTTGTGGTGGTGGCTGTTAATGTCGCTTTGTTTATTTTAAACCCACCCCCGGTTTTCATGTGGATTTAAATTGAATCACTCTGCCCAGCAGTACCCCTGCTCCTCTGTATTGTTTAAAAGCTGACCACATCTCTTTCTGAAAAGCACAGCGTACTCGTTACCCTCGCTACGAAGCAGCTACAATTTACTGGGCTGAAAAATCAATAGATGATTGAATCCAACACATGCTTCTCTCTGGCACTCTTACAGCTTTTCAACTGACGGGCCCCACACCACTGTCCCACCCAGACACTTACCTTCAAAACCTGCAGGAAAAAGAATCCATTTTCCAATGAATGAAAAGAACACTAAAGAAATGATTTTAAACACCAAAGAGAGATTCAGCATTACTTGGGAGCTGAGCAGACAATCCTTGGGCAAGAAAATAAATGACAAGTTTCAAACTATACCAGAGGCCTATTCTATACTGCTCAGTGGGCTGGAAGGAGTCGCTGTCTGCAACCTGCTATGAATTGGCTCTAACGATGTTTTATCTCTTCTATGTGTTTTTAAATACATGATCTGGAAGAATTAACATCCTGTCTATAGAGACATCCTTCTAGAATCCACCCAGTATAGAAAACAGAGCTGTGAAAAATGTTGCGCTGTCCTTTGGTTCTGAATTTCCATAAGGAGCGAGAAGAAATGATGCTGTCCTCACCTGGGTAGCCCCAGCATCAGAAGACAGCCCCAAAGTCAGGCCCACTCACCTGTCCCTGGCCCTACTTTCACTGAATGAGATGGGGGATGGTTTTGCAACAAAAGAACAGGACTTTGACTTTTTCTTTTTTGGGTAGGTGCATGCCAAGCCTAAAAAGGTCTCATCAAGGAAAAGGTTTTGCTCCATCTCCCTCTGTGCAGGATGAGAGAGCATTCCGTAAGGTCAGTTAGACAGAGTGAAGAGTATATTTAAAGGACATTGAACCAATGTGCTTTGTTTCTGGCTAATGAAAGAGCTAAAAGAGACAACAGAAATGCACAAGGACATTTCCTGAAGACTCCTGACTTTTGAATGAATGTGTTAATGTTCGGGGCAGGCAAGAGAAGAGATTAATTCAGGTTGGCGCATGTGGTTAAAGGCCAAACAGAGAGCCAGTATGCTTAGTAAATAACATGATGAAAGTGCAAAAATTGGTGTTGTTTAATTCCTGCATGATATTTCATGACAAGTATGCCTAATATAAATATTGCTTATAGTCTCTCTCTCTCTCTCTCTCTCTCTCTCTTTCACATATAAAACCAAACAATAGTCCTAGCTACAGTTATTATATTTGAAATGTAGTAGACAGGGCCTGAAGGTGACATTAAGATTTTCACCACCTAAGGAGAGATCACCATGTGGAGATGAATACTTCAAATTGGGCAGGTTGCCCAAGTTGGATATATCTAGCAAGGCTATCATTCAAAATTGAAGAACAGATAAAGAGCTGTCCAGACAAGAAAAAGCTAAATGAGTTCATCACCACCAAGCCAGTATTACAAAGAATGTTACATGAATTTCTTTAAGACAGAAACATAAATAAAAAGAAGCAAAATTATGAATAATAAAATGACAATATCTGGGATGCTCAGCAGTTGAGAACTTGCCTCACAGTCATGAGTTCCAGGGTTTGATTCCTGACCCCAGCTCCTTCAACCCATGTGCTGAACTGTGGCACAACTGGTAACCACTGGAATGGATCATCTGCAAAGGTTCTCGTCTCCCATGCAGGAGGCCCCCTGTTCAGTTTGTGTGGAATGAAACCATGTCAAAACTAATGATGTACAACTATGGAGACTGCTCTGGCCCTCCCCCCACTTCTCTCTCTCTCACCTTCTCAAACAATAAAATAAATATTTTTAATGGTAATAGCTACATACCTATCAACAATCACTTTCAATTTAAATGGATTAAAAGCTCCAATCAAAAGATATGGAGGGTATTATGCTGTGTGGATTGTCAAACAGAGAAAGACAGATACAACTGATTTCTCATATATGTGGAATCTAAAGAAGAAAATCAACAAACAAAATAGAAACAAACTCATAGATACAGAAAACCCTTGGATGGCCATCAGATGAGAGGGGGGCTTGGAGGTGTGAGTGAAAGAAGGGGAAGGGATTAAGAAGTACAAGTTGGTGGTTACAAAGCAGTAATGGGGACGTAGGGAGTAGCATAGGAATATAGTCACAATATTGTAATAACTTCGCATGGTGTCAGATGGGTACTAGATTTGTTGGGGTGATACTTGGCAGGGGGCTGGGGAAAGAGTGAAAAGGGGAAGAGATTGATAAGTACAAATCAGTAGTTACAAAATAGTCATTGGGATATAAAGTAAAGCATAGGGAATGATATGGTAATAACTCTGTATAGTGGCATGTGGGTATTAGACTAGTCAAGGGGATTATTTCTTAAAGTATATAAATATATAACCACTATGTTTAAAATTAATATAAAATAATATTGAAAGTTAAAAATAGAGGTGGTACATATATACAATGGAATATTACTCAGCCATAAAAAGGAATGAAATCATGTCCTCTGCAACAACTCGGTTGGACCTAGAGGATATCAAACAAAGTGTAGTAAGTCAAGTAGAGAAAGACTAATGTCATGTGATTCCACTTATACGTGGAATATAAAGAAAAAATTAACAAACAACACAGAAACAGACCCATAGATACAGAGAATGTTTTGATGGTTGCCAGATGGAAGGGAAGTTGAAAGAGTGAGTGAAAAAAGAGGAAGAGATTAAGAAGTACAAACGCGTAGTTATAAAATGGTCACAGGGATATAAAATATAGCGTGGGGCATAAGTCAATAATGTTGCAAAGACTATGTATAGTGTTAGATGGGTACCAGATTTATCAGGTTGATGACTTTGTAAGTTATATAAATGTCTAATCACTATGTTGAACACCTAAAACTAATATAATATTGTATGTCAAATGTAATTAAAAATTTTTTTTAATTGTAAAAAAAAAAAGAGAGAGAGCAAGAGAGAAAGAGAAAGACAGATTCTCAGTAACATTATTGGAATCTCTTTTCCAGCCATGCTTGAAACCACCCACTCTTTTTTCCTGAATTAATTTGAAGGAAGTTTATATCACTTGCAACTGAAAAAGTCCCAACAAACACAGGTCCTCCACCCTTTCCTCTCCCCACTTTCTTCTAGAAATTTGTTGCTTATCTTCCAGTCCCAAGGAAAATGTTACTTTCTCTATGACGCCATAGAGATGTACTGGTAAACTGGCTCTCCAAAAAAAAAAAAAAAAATTAAGCTTAGCTTTTGCAACGTTTGCTTATTTTTGTAGTGTTTATTACATGATGGAACTTGCAAGCTAACAACACAAAGTCACTGGACACAGTGTTGAAAAAGAAGCACAGAATCAGAATTAACTCCCATCACTTCTCCAAATCCTGACGGTGAACTGGATATAGGGTGGCAACTATAGGAGTTGCCTGGCCTTGACAGTAGACATAAGAACAAGTCTCCAAGAACTTTATGTCCCAACCAAACCCACTTGTCCTCATTCTGTTTTCTCAGCTGACTTGTCCTTCCACCAGCCTCACCTGTAGTCCCACAGTTTTCCCAGGTGCACACTGTGCATCATAATTACTGGTTACATTTGCCCTGGTGCCCATTTGTGGGCTCCTCAAGAACAAGAGCTGTCTCCTTCATCCTTGTCTCCTCAGGGTGGGATGCAGAAGGTACTAGAAGATACTTCTGGGATGAGGGAAATAGCTCTAGTGGCAACATAACCAAGTGAAGGTAGAGGAGGCCCATAATACCTGAAGGCAGAGATGTTGCTAATGGGGAGGAAAATATTGGGAAATATTCAAAACTCTGGACAAGGAAGGAAACAAGGTACTTCTGAGGTTAGGAGAAATAGCAGGAAGAGGCAAGATGGGCAATTTGGAAGGGAATGAAGAGAATCTGGAAAGGGGAACAGAAATGTGCTATGGTGAGGAGGGGGTTAAATGCAGAAAGTTGTGCTGCCTTCTTGCAGGGAAGAGACAGAGACAGAAAGACAATGAGGAGGGGCTGGAATCAGGACATGGGGTCCAAAGAAGCTGCAGGGATTCAAGACAGGACAGAGCAAGGCTTGTGCTCAGCTGAGGCTGAGCTCATTCATTCTCACATGCACAGTGCAGTACCATGTGAGCGTCGTGACTTCCAGCATTGACCCACAAGCCATACTTAAAGTTGCAATTTCTCTCTGAGACTAAAGGGCTGGTTGGGCAGCTATCAGTCTCGTCCCACAAACACATCTCATTCCCTTGATTTACTTTTCTAGGGCTGTGCCTGACGATGCTTCTGTAGCAAGTACTCGGGGCGGCCATGCCCAGCCAGCGGGGGCTGCAGGGGAGAATGAAACTCTGCCAACTGCAGCAGGCCCAGCCTTATACCGCGTTGCCCTGACAACTAATGGGCAGAGTTAGGGAGAGATAGATGGAGATGGCTGAGGTCAATGGGTAATAAAATCCTAGTTAAAGGCTGGTTTTTCTCTCCTTTACTTCTGCGGATATAAACATGAGAAAATGAAAAAGATAATTGGGAAGCAGATCTCCCAAGAGACATGTCCCACCAAGAACTGCAGGGTCTAAACATAAGGCTCCAGGCTGAACTGAGGGTCAAGCCAGGACATATCCACAGCCTCAAAGGTTCTGCTCAGGAGGGATACCCTCAAATACAAACCAAAAGCATTGGGAAGGAAAGATCCAATCTTTTAGTGAGCACCTATTGTATGTAAAATATGGCCCTAGGAACAAGAGAGAAACAAGAAGCTTCAAGAGACAGTATAGGCCCTGGACTTTCAGCCTCAATTCTTACCCTGATGTTTTCTGCCTGAGGAACCTGGGGCCAGATACCAAATACCAGCCCTAAGGCTGCTGTTCAATGGAGATTACAGTCTTCACCTCACCTCAAGGGTTGTTGGATGGTCAGGAGATGAGTGTATCTAAGGTGACCAGATTTTAACATTGGTAAAGCGGGACACCATTGACGGGGTGGGGGGCTCTTGATTAAAAACTTGGTCTATCTCCCGCCGTTCCCTAGCTTGTCGTGCATTCTTTCCAAAAATCGGGACATTTTTAAAACGCCACGGGACGTGGGACAAATTGTTAAAAATCGGGACTGTCTGGTCCCTTAGAAAGACGTGTAGTCCCAGTCTGTGGTAGGCACTGAGTAAATGGCAACCCATAATAACAGCTGACATCACTGAGGCCTGCTCTAAGCAAGCACCGTGCTCAGTGCTTTACACGTTTCCTGATAAAATCCTACAGGATAGCTACTGCTATATACCCATTTTAGAGATTAGAAAACAAGGCCCAGAGAAGTGAAGTAACACCCAAGATGTCACAGGTGGTGAAGTGGTTGAGCCAGAGCTTGTACCCAGGCCATCTGACTGCAGAGCCTGCTATATGACCATATCAATAGCACAGAGGAGTCATCAAAGATGGAGACGCAAAAAGGACATTGACAGACTACTCACGTATCTTTGCACAGACACACAAATAATAGTTCTAGGATACACAATTTAAAAATTCTAACACTGCTTCTCAGGAAAGAGAAAGGCAAAGAGGGAAGATTTTTACTGTAGATTTACTGTAGATTTGAATGGCAGGAAGGGGTTCCCTGTTTTAAAATGAATAAATTAAATTTTAATTTTAAAATAGAGGAGCAGGGCAGGAGAAGCTACTTTCCATAGATATATTTCAAGCATTCACTGAATGTGAAAAATGAGTTTCTTTTCTCCAGTTCCTGTCCATTCTCTAGACAGCTGACTAGAGAACATGGTGATAAATGTCTAGACATGTGACAATGATGTGCTGCACAGGCCTGAGGAGGACCTGAGAAATTCTACACACAGGGACATCTGGGAGGCTTCACAGTGGAGGGATTTCTAAAACGAGATGCTCCCAGAACCCCGGGCCTTGAGTCAGTCACACATGAAACACTAAGTGTCCATGTTGCCGAGCCCTTGCTGCCAATCATTGCATGAGCCCTCCACACAGATGTGCCCACTGAATTCATGCAACATGGTTTTGAGGTGGGCGCCATTACCATCACCCTCTTTCGCAGGCTGAGAATTGAGGTTTAAGGAGGCTCAGTTACTGAGCTGCCCAAGGGCACACAGCTGCGTGACACAGCTGGGATTTGAAGGAGCCTTCACCCAAAACTGCTGACCCCTGCCACCCTCATCCTCCAGGGGCACCTCCTAAAGAGACTGAGAGAAGACGGGGGCGGGGGGTGTGCTGGGCTGGCCCATGAAGGCAGATGTGGTGCTGCTGAGTCAGGCAGCAGGTGGATTGCTGTCAGGAAGGGAACACCAGGCGGAGGGTCAGTCCAGTCCCAAAGTCCCCATTATGTGATGTCAGGAGCAGTTCCTTTGGGCTTTAGTTTCTGCCCCTGCTGAGCAAGAAGATAAAAGAGATGCTTTCTAAATATCCTCACTGTTTATACTATGAAAAAAACAAACAAACAAACAAACAAAAAAAACAAAACACTTTTTCTGGTTGGCTTGTAAGCTTTATTACGACAGTCCTGATGGGTTCTGACCTTAGAAAACTCATTGGTTTCTGGGCCTCCATCTTCAACTCTGCAACTGACCCTTATACCTTCCCTGAGCAGTACATTCTGGGTGCAAAGGCCTGAGCTAGCTGCAAGAAATAGAAAAACTCTCTGGTGAGGAGAGGTTGTAAAGGACTTATTGTCTAAATAAGAAAACAGGGGAAGCCGGGATGGCTCAGTGGGTTAAGCACTTGCTTTGCAGCCCCGGGAACCAAGGATCGAATCCTGGCCCTGACCCCAGTCCCGGCCCATGCGGACCCATATGCTGAACTGAGATGTGTCTCCCATGCAGAAAGCCACCAGTTTGGTTCTCGCCCCTCAGTTCAGCTCCTGGCTCAAGGGAGTGTGCCTCCCATGCAGGAGGCCCCCAACCCAGTTCCCGCCCTGCGCAGCCCCTGACCACCTGTGTGGAACAAAACCATGTTGAAAACTGATGATGTGCAACTATGGAGACTACTCTGGGCCCTCCCCCTTCTCTCTATCTCTGTCTCTCTCTGTCTTTGTCAAAAACAATAAAACAAAAAGTCCTTAAAAAAGAAAAGAACATCTTCAGAAAATGCTGCAAACCACGTGGCTGCTTATGAACACACTCCAAGTGGCATGCACAAAGCTGAGGCTGAAGACCCATTTGTCCTTCCTAGAACCCTTGGGTGGTGCTCCAGGTGAGAACCTGGCTTTGGTGAGAATAAATGAGAGGACATCACAGGTGGGAATGGGAATGAGAGATAAAGGGATGATACGAGCCCTATTCTGAGTTGTAACAGAAGGGAGAGATGGAAAAGAATCTTGATGACATTCACCTAGAAAGACACAGACAGGGCAACTGAATGCAGGACTGAGGAGCTCCCGGCTCAATAGGAAGGGGAATGCACAGCCATGGCAGGTTCTTAAAGAGGGGACAGCTTGATCAGAATCACCTGAGAGGAAGATCAAGCACTATCCTTGTCTTAATTGGATGACAATCAAAGTGTTGGAGCTGAAACCTGTCAAATAATCTAATCACAAGGAGAAATATTTTAAATTGGGGAAGTATACTTCCTTCTCTGTTCAGGATTCCTCTACATCAGCTTATCCAAAGTGGCATTTGCATAATACTCATTTCAGAATATAAAAATAGGCATTACCAAAAAAAAATCCAAGTAAAAAAATAAATAATAGCTAACTATAAGCCACACACTATTGTAAAGGATCCACAAACACCCTTTTATTTAATCCTCTTAACCCAGGAGGTAGGTACCACTAACATTCCCATTTTGCAGTGAGAGAACTGAAGCACAAATCACATTAGTAATTTGCCCAAGATCTCTACGAAGGAGCAACCATTTATTCTGGGCAGTCTGCCTCCCTACCCATCAGGCTATACAGTCTGTCACAGTCAAAAACATCAGTTTAAACAAAATTCAACAGCTTCCTTTCCCATGGAAAGTCTCAGAGCCTTCCAGCTACTCTCCTTTCCTCCCACTTCAGCTTTGATCTAAAACAGGTCGAGGACACCTGGGGGAGGCTGAGGCTATGAGGAACCCTACAAGGCAGCAACAAGAGCAGCAAGAGACATTATCTTCCCCCCTTCCACCTCAGGACGGGCCACTTTGTGGTGAACGTTGGGAGTCAGGGAGAGAGAAGGCAGGCCAAGCCGCTGGGGAAAGGGAGGCTACCAGGGCCATTCTGCCCCCGCAGGAAGAGGTGAGAGCTGCAGCGGCAGTGATTTCTCTGGGTGACCAGGGCTAGGCACTGTTCCTTCAGTTGCTGGATTGTGGGGAGGTTTCAGGAGTTCGAGTCCCAAAGGCGCTGAGGAACCAGAGTGGTGGTAAGGTGGGCAGGGACGGAAGCTGCTTACCACCCAGTATGAAAAAAAAAAAACAACCACTTGTTTAACAGCCAGCCCTGGTAACCATCACATTGTACCAGTGTTCACCTCTGGACCATTTCCAAAGCCCATTCTGCCTTGATCTCATTTGATGAGCAGGACAGCTCTGAGATCGCAGCAAGACAGACTCCTCCCTCCTCATTTCGCACATCCTGAGCCTGGGACTCCACTAGTGAGTAAGAGAACTGGTTCTAGACATGAAGTCGGACTCCAGGGCTCACAGTATTAGCACAATACTGAGGTTCCTTCAGGCTCCGATGTGTGTCCTCCACTGGGGCATGCTGGCCTTCTAGGAAGCAGTGGGCCCAAGGGGTGTGCAGTTCTGCCCCAATCTCGCCACTTCCTAATTGGCTGACCTAAGCCAGTGCTTTCATTCCTCTGGATACCATGCCCTTACCTGAAAGATATGGGCACTGGTACCCACCTCACAGGACTTTGTGAAGAATAAAGAGATCGTGCAAATCAAGACAAGGCCTTTCCGGCTCTGTCCTGCTCCGTCGCCTTGCTTCATCCATAGCCCGCCACAGCAGGAAGGCACACAGTCTGCCATCTTCCTCCGGGCCTGCAATTCTCTCACTGGAAGCCTCTCCCTCTTGCTCCCCCTGCCATGCCCACCCCTCTCTCAGCCCCACAGAACAGCTCTACTTCAAAAAGCTCTCCGGGAGTCATTGCACTCCTTCCCTGCCAAGCTTCCTTCACCACTTGGCTAGTTTGCACTTCCACAGAAGGAATCATTTGCACTTGCACCCTGCATGATTTAGATGCATTTTAACATTATTTTAGAGGCAGCATATTGAGGGGGATTAAGAAGCTGGAGGCAGACCAAATGAGGTTCAAATCCAACAGCACTTTCGAACACTGTGGGATTTGGGACAAGTCAAACCCATGTTCTAACGTTTGGATCCCTCAACTGTGGACATGGGGATTTGACCACTACCCACCTGTGAGCTTCTCACCAGAAAAAAGAAAGAGAAGATATGAATGCTCTTGTTCAACAGAAAAGAGCTGGACACGTCAGTCATGAATATCAGCGTGCATGTGGCCGAGTGGCAGTGCTGTAACCTCCCAAGCCCATCACCTTGCCCCTCTCTAGGAAGTTTCCTCTTTTTGGTGTAGTGAAGAACCCATCGGGAGGCTGCCCAGTTGGTAGCCGGCCCAAATGTCCACGTTCTGTGAGGTTTGAGGGTCCAGGGAGTCACTCAGTTTTGGCCACCTGATGGTATTGAAAGGCTGAGCTTTCCTCTTAAACTCTGTTTGGGTTGGACGCTTGGAAAAGACACAGGAGCTGGAAAGAAACTTCCACTCTCTGCCTTTCACTTTGCTTGCCACGAAGAAAGCAGGAACTGCCAACACGAAGAAAGCATGTGTTCCACGTGACTTTTGTCTAGAGAGCAGTGGTTCCATTACTGGCCAAAGAGATAGACACCAACAACTATTGTGTGAACTGTAGAAGTGACCAGCTCTCCCATGGGACAGTGGCCAGAATGCAACCTTTTGTCTCTTTTCTGGGTAAAGAGCAAACCACCTTCAGGAAGGGGCAGCTGATACTCTGGGCTGAAGAAAGGGGTCCTGGTTCTCAAATGTGTCTACATTCATATCCATTCACTCCCTGGTTCTTATATTCTTTTTATTCAACAAACAAGTATTGGGTGCCTACTCTGTGCCAGGCATTGCACTAGGAGCTCAGGGTGCGAAAATCAAATGAGATCTAATTCTGCATTCAAAGTAAGCCCACATATAGTGAGGGAGGTATCTCATTAAATATATAAGTGATATGATGAGTATTATGGCAGAAAGTAGGGACAGGGAGGGGAGCCTACCCTAGCCTCAGGAATTCAGGACAGGCTTGGGGGAAGGAAGTAATGTTTGAACTGAGCCAGAAGTTGGAGGTGGCAAAGAGTGGAGTAGAAAGCGATAAACTAAATAAAAAGCGACTCCTTCCCTGAGGGAATTCTAGTCTAATCTTGCTGAGTAGGAGCTGTGAGATGAGGAAAAAGAGGAGGGCTCAAGACACATTGCAGATGCAGCGAAGTAAGAGAGGACAAAATTAATTGAGGATCAGCAAGTAGGCTGTAATGCCTGCAGCAAAGAGTCCCATGGGCGAGAGGAGGGAACAAGGGCAGTGCCCCACTGCCCAAGGCCTTGTGTGCTGAGCTAAGACATTGGGCTTTATCCTGAATGTAGGCTAGGATGGACAAGATATGATCACATATAAAATTTCCAAGTAGTGGTTATTGAGAATCAGGAGCACTGTTAGACTTCGCCAAACACGGAGGAAAAAACAGGATTAGACTGTGAACATTAATAAACAGAAAATTCACTTAAAAGTGGAGTCAGGATGTTAGAAGAGAGAACTCTCACATACATCATCACTCAATGCACATGACTGACCCCAACAGAAAAATGCTTACCTTGCATCTCTGACAGTAAGTAATACTACTTTACTACCTCAGCAGGGGTAAGAAAAGATTCTTCCTTGCCCAGTAACATCTCAGCTAATGGGAGACAGCCATAACTCAGCCAATGATAAGTCACTACACTTCAAACTTCCAGTTTCGTCCAATGGATTGTTTATTTACAGCACTCCCCAATTCCATAAAAGACCATTTCTCTCCTTTCTTTCTCTGGACTTGGGTGTGGGTCACCATTAGGCAGTCATTTCTCTAATTGCAATTCTTTATTGTTCATAAATAAACCCACTTTGCTGGAGAAAAATATCTGGCTGCCTAGTTGTTTAAGGTCAGTGAGATAAATCCTCAAAGCTTGTGTAGGTCATTGGCACCAATTCAATGCTGACAGGAACTGTGGTGAAGGAGGAGCATTTTTTCAGTGCAAGTAGCTCAGCTGTGATGCACACTGTGGGGTGGCCTTCAGGCAAGGTGGCTACACTCCTCTCTGCTCTGCTCCAGTATGCTGAGACAGCTCCATTCTCGGGACTCTCAGCCCCAGCCAGAGAAAACAGTCTTTGGTAGAAAGGAAAGAGGTGCTCCCTGAGACAGAGGGTACCTGACTTACAGAGAGCGAAGTCCCTGCCCTGGTCCCTGATCAGTTTCTTCTTGTGCAAATGAGAACTCCTAATCCTTGCAGTTTGATGGGTCCAAAAAGCTGTGGCCTGATTGGTTGGAATGGAGCTGCTCTGATTGGTCAGTGGAGATGCTAATGAGGATATAGCTGTGCAGCTCCAATTGGCCAAGGAAAGTCTCAGACCTGTTGGTTGAAATAGGATTCCAAGAACTCCCTTCCAATGGTTGGTTCTGCTGGCAGAACCACAGTGCAGGCAAGGCAGCAGGGAACCTTGGGCAGGCCTCTCCCTACAGTGTGGCTTTTGTGAGAGGCCCCTGTTTAGCAATGGCTGCTAGGGTCTGCTTTTAAATTTGAGCCCAATTAGCCACCAAGAGCCCTCCTTGGTAGTTATTTTCTTTCTTGGGGTCAACAGTAATCTGGTGGAAAAGACACCAGGGAGAACTCACTTTCTTGGTTGCCTCCCACATCTGAAACCTCTCTTTCTCTTTCCTTTTTTCCTCTACCAACCTCTAAATATTTGTTTTCCTTGGGATTCTAGCCTGGGCCCTCTTCTGGCCCTTTATCAGTCTATAGCAGTGGTTCTCAAAGTGTGGGCCTGGGACCAGCAGCATCAGCATCCACTGGGAACTTGTTAGAAATATAAAAATCTTAGGCCCAACCCTAATTCTACTGAGTCAGAAACTCTTGGGAAGGGGCCCAGCTACCTGTGTTTTAACAAGCCCTCCAGGAGAATCTAATGTACACTCAAGTTTGTGGATGACTGATTTATACCAACCATGGCTGCACACTAGAAT
Source organism: Craseonycteris thonglongyai (assembly GCA_004027555.1). NCBI lineage: Eukaryota > Metazoa > Chordata > Mammalia > Chiroptera > Craseonycteridae > Craseonycteris > Craseonycteris thonglongyai. Next base: position 32,863 of record PVKE010003783.1, read on the forward strand.
CACCTCGAAAGCTGTTAAAAAAAGAGAGAGAGAGAGAGAGAGAGAGACTTGGTCACATTGCAGACCAACTAAATCAGAGCCCAGGAACTGGGGGTTCTAATGAGCATGCAAGGTTAAGAACCACTAGCCTAAAGCAGTGCTTCTTGGACTTTAATGTGCAAATGAACCCCCTGGGGGCCTTGTTAAAATTCAGGCTATGATTCAGCAGACCTGGGGTGGGGCCCAAGAGTCTGTTTTTCTAACAAGGAGTTAGTTGCCAGTGCTGAGGTATACAGACCACACTCTGAGCTCTGAAAGTCAGAGCTACCTTCCCAGTGTCCTTGGCCTGTCAGCTGCAACTACCACCTGTATGTTAGTAACTCACCACATCTAGTTCCCCTCTGTCTTAAGCTCCTAACCTGTAAGAAAGGTGTCCATTTGAAGAACCCACCCAAGCCTCAAACTCACTGCCCATATTGACTTTGTCCTGTCGACCCTCCTCCCAACGTTCTATCTACCCTCTGTTCACTATCTCAGTGAGTCAACCAGGTGGCCCAAACCTGGCAAGACAGTGTCCTGAAGCCAAAGTAGGAAGAAGTGTTAAGAAGACATTACCCAAAACGGGCACCCCAAACACCCAGGCACGTGACCCCATCCATGTACCCAAGAACTCTAGCCCCCTGAAAAGGACCCCCTCTCTCATATTGTGGGTTTTCAAGTGAGAACTTGGGTGTGCTCTGTCACTACTTGGGAGGGCCCTGTCACTACTTAGGATGATGACAAAGTGAAGGTCATTGGATAGGAAAGTGGAAGGGTCCCAGGATGCTTGAAGTGAGGGAAACAACGAGAACTTTCCTGAACTCATCACACTTCCTGGCACAGTGCAGCCAGTGCTGAGCTCAGACGCCCAGGCTCTGTAGGATTCCTGAGTGTGGCCTGCAGGGGGCCCCACCTGTCCAGCGCCTGGCAACTCTAAGACAGCAGCAGTACGAGTTAAATGGCCACCTGGCCCAGGGCATCCAACCCTTCATACACCACAGTTTAGAGTCCCTATCCTAGAAGTTCTTGGCTTAGTCTCTTTATTAGTTTTCTAGGGTTGCTGTAATAAATTACTACAAACTTGGTGGCTGAAAACAACAGAAGTGTATCCTCTCGTTCTGCAAGCCAGAGTCTGAAACCAAGGTGTCTACCTGGCCACACTCCATCCAAAGGCTCTAGGAGAGAAAGCTTCCTTGCTTCTTCCAGCTTCTGGTGGCTCCTGGTATCCTGGATGTGGCAGCTAAACTCCAATTTCTGCCTCTCTCTCTCGTCCCTTGTCTCTCTGTCTCTCCACCAGCCATTGAGTTTAGAGCTCACCAGGATGATCTTTACCCAAGATTCTTAATTTACTTATATCTGCAAAGACCCTATTCCAAAGTAAGGTCGTATTCACAGCTACTGCAGATGAGGACTTTCACATACCTTTCGGGGGGGAAATAATTTAACCCACTACAATGTCCATCACTGTTAAAACATAGTAACACAGTAAAAAGCTCAATACTCGACCTCCAAGATACGGGTGAAGAGGTGCACAGGGAAGACCCTTATTTCCTGTGATCTGAATGCTATCTTATTATAATGCAGCCTCATTTGTACCTCCTGTCACTTCTGATGGCTCTTATCACCAATAATCTGCATTCAGACAAGGTCTTCCCCACCTAGCACTTGTGCAATTGATGTTCCTGAACCTAAATATAAAATAAAAGCTTACATATATCTCTATTAACTTTTATTTGTTTCAACCCACATTCCAGCCTGTCAAAATCACTTTGAATTGTGATTGTATTTTCAATTGTAGAATTTTTTCCCAACTTTCTATAATCTACAAATTTAATAAGCATGTCTGAGGCAAGCAGCGGGGAAGCAGTCCTGGACTCATTAGTCAGAGAATTAGATGCTAGTCCTAACCTTCTATGTGACTGTAGGAAAGTTCCTTAACTTCTCTGGATCTTAATAAGATGACCTCTAGAGTCTCTGCTAGCTCCAAATTCTACAACTTGTGAAATATTTCAAAGTTCTAGTCCTGGAAGCAAGCAAACTTCCTTGTTTTAAAGCCCAGCTCTACTACTTACATGATGTATGCTTTTGACCAAGCTACATAACCTCCTTGCATCAGTTTCCTCACCTGTAAAGTGGGTGATATTATAATTCCAGTTTATTACAACTATGTACGTATATAATTATACAATATAAGTATATATTATAGGTGTTACATATCATATACAGGTATATAACTATAACAAATGTATCATAGGTGGAAAGTACATAATAATAGTACCTACCTCATGGGTTTGTTAGAATTGAATGAATTCATGTGAAATGCTCAGCTCACGCCCAGCATTAAATAAGCACTCAGTGATTGTGGTATAGCTATTTTATTCAAGATAAGCAATTAGTTAAAGACAAAAAAAGATAACAGGGTTGGACCAGGATAGAATATTATAGAACCAAATACTGAATCCTATAAAAGCTCTCTGGAAATACAGTGGTTCGATGTCCTGGTTTGCAAGAGACAGTTCTGCTGTACTCCCTGTTGTCCAGCATAATTATGTACAGTGCCCGGTGCCAGACAGAGCGGGGCTGCTCAGATGCCCACTCATGGAAGGACTGGCTGCTCCCCTGTGAAGAAGGACATGATAGCCTACAGCTTCTGAGCCAACATTATCCTGGCAACGACTGAGCAAGGTGATAGTACGGGGCCCACTCCCACCCAACACAGGACTCTTCTAATGGTCAGTATTTTCTCCAGAGCTCCCCATTGCACTGGCAGAGCCTCCAGCAGATCCAAGGCATAGTTTCACAGCTCCCTCTGTCCAATCATTTTCTCCTCCTTTTTCCTTTCACAGGCGTTATTCCCCAAAACAAATGTTGCCCTCCTAACTCCTTCTCAGTGTCTGTCTCCCAGGGAATGTGGCTGGCACAAGTCCCCTTTCACTCTCAAAAAGTGAGTCCATTGAAATGATAAATTACATGCTCACCCTTAACTTTGGCTCCAACCTGCTTCAACCAGTATAGCGCCCCCAATGATATGATTACGTGCACCACACATTTGATCATCTTAATCACAGATACAACATAAGATTACAGAGTCTCTGACTTGCTCAAGACAGGGTCACATAGGGTAGGAATGTCATGTCTCCTGATATATTTACCTAGAAGGTTAAGCACATTGTGAGATACCCTATTAGTAGAGCCTGAGGGAATCATACTGGAGAAATGACCATAGATCAGTAATAACAGTCATTCATTTCTTTGTTCATTCAACAAATATTAATAAGTATTGGGTACTTGTTAAGTGTCAGACACTATGCCAATACCTGGTATACTGCTGAACAAAATAAGCATCACCCCTGCATAGTCCAGTGCCTGAGAGAGACATTAAACAGACCCATGAATAAATTTATCATCACAAATGGAGAAAAGTACTTGGAGAAAGAGAGAGAATAACAGGATTGGCTAGTCAGGGAAGATTTCTGGAGACCTCAGGGATGAGCAGGGCTGACTGGGACAGGACAGGTGTCCTCTAAGGTCCTACCTGTCCCCTCCCCCCACCCTTAGCCAGGTCCTTTCTTCCACCTGAGCTCTCTGCTCAGGACCCAGAGCAGAATTCCCGAAAGAATTCCCCCAAACTGGGTGTGTGGCGTTACTTGTCTTCTAAAGAGTCAGTTCCTAGCATCCACAGAAGTGCAAACACAGGCCCAAGAGAGAGGGCTGGACAGCAGTGGCCCCGCTCGCAGCCCCATCCTGACAGGGGCCTGAGAGTGGCCCCATAAGAAGAACTGTGGCAATAAAGTGCTACCAGCGATCTGGAGCAATGGCTCGCTCTCCAGGGCCAGTCCCTGAGATGCTGATGGCTGTTAACAAATGTGGGCAGAGAGGGGCTCTGAGGGACAGGAATGTGTGACTATCAATGGAGGTCAGTTAGAGGGGGCCACCAGTGTGGCCAGTCTGAGTGGCAGGGCACCAGAATACCCTGGCCAAAGCACCCAGATGAATACTGTTTCCATGCTCCACATGGTCCTCAAGAAACATTAGCGGTATTATCGTTTGGAAAACAACCTGCCTTTCCTTGGATAAATGTAAAAGATCCATAGGCAATATCGGGGGTAATTAATGGGAAAGCTCCTACTTCTCCCCAGAATGGTCTCTAACTTTCCCACCAAGGGCTACATCATGTGTCGTCATTCACACCTGGTGCAAACTCCAGCACAGCCACTGAGCTGGCTGTGTGACCTTGGGTCTCATAAAACTCTGAGCCTCAGTTTCTCACCTGTAAAATGACTGTAATAGCTTCTCTCTTCGTTGGCTTCTGGATGGAAGAGATAAACTACTTCATCCACCCCAGTTCGTCAAGTTTCTTTATAAGTGGTATTAGTACCCGTTTCAGGGTTATGGTCTTGACCAGATGTAAATGAGGTTGAGGCGAATAGTGAGGCACAAGCCCTGAGACCCCTGGTGTCCCCAATTCATTTCAGGCACCTCTGTCCTACAAGTTATAGACCCAGTTATTCTTTAGCTATGTGCTTCCCTCCCCTACCTCATGAGAGTGAAGTAACAGGAGCAAAAACACAGGCATCACAATGATTTATGAAGCAATTAATAAGCAATTAAGGTGTCTTGGAGCACATTTACGCATTTCATTTCAGCCACCTTGCCTAGTGATGGCTTGGCTTGCCCACATTTAGTGTTGAAGACAGTACTTGGCCCGTGGTGGTAAGTGGTCCGGAAGGCTGTGTGAGTTTTGTATAAAACCAGGGTATGGGACAGACACTAAGAGTCATAAGGTCAAATGAGCTACCTTCAAAGGCAGCCAGTCCTCAAATTGCCTTTCCCATGCCAGGTCTCTGTGTGGGCTCTGCTCCATTCAGGGGACAGAGGAGCCTCTTGGGGAGATCTGCTCACAGGCTCCTAGAGCTGGCCAGGAGCTCCCAAGACACACAGAGCCACACTGTCATTCCCTGTCATTGCTGTAAGTATGCTCTCAAGGCTCACCTGGAGCCCCATTTCTAACCCGGCCACTCATCTGTGCATGGCACAGGGACTGGCACCTTCAGCCCCCTCTTCTACTTGAGACAGAGCTTCCCCAACACAGAAGCCAATGGGACTCCATCCTCCCTTAAGATAAAGATCAAAAGCTCACACCAACCTATAAGTCACCAACCAGGACTTGCTCAGCCTCATGGCTATTCGCCCATCCCCTCACCCACGACATGGCCCTGCCTTCCTTTTCACTCTTACGGTGAACCTTTCCCCTGGTCGCTCCTTGTGCCATACTGGACATAAGTACTCTTCTATGCTAGACCAACTCAACTCCTCCTGTGCCCTGATTTGTTGGGACACCCCCTCCCAACATGTGTCGCCCCTACCTTTACCACCCATCCCACCGGCTCCTTTTTTCCACTAGCCCAAGTTGATGTTCTCGCCACTCACTCCTTTCACCATCCCAAATCCAAACCCATGAGTGAGAACTTACCCAGTTTCAAAGTTTCCTTTTCCAAGAAGCCGTCCCTGGTCAATCTGGTCCACACTGACCTCTCCTACCTGACCACCTTCAAGGCCTCAATGCCTACATGCTCGGCTGACCAGACGTACCATTTTAAACAAGACAGAAAACAATGGTATTGTCCAATTTCAGATGGTACCTATGATCAGCCTGCTCTCACTGGGCTAAATTCAAGGTGTCAGTAGGCTGACCAGACATACCATTTGAAATGGGTTGTTGTTTTCTGTTCTGTTTAAAACAGTACATCTGGTCAGCCTACTACATACAATATCAGCATTGTGCTTTTTTGCTTTGATTTGTTTTGTTTTGTTTTGTTTTGTTTTTTGCTTGCTGTACTTGATGGTGAGGTTATCATGGCATAGAAGGCAAGAGCACAGCTCCCAGCTTCAGGCAAACCTGGGATCGAGTCCTGGCTCTGGTATTTGCTGGCTGTCTGATCTTAAGCAACTCGCTTGAACTCTGCACTTTTTTCTGCATCTATGAAATGGGAATCATTGTTTTGAAGAATAAATGAGCCTAAGTGCTTAGCATGGTGTCTATTGTGATAAGTGGTCAGCAAAAATTAGCTTTTGTTATACATACACACACACAATCGTTATAATGAGATTTTTAAAGGCCGCAAACACAAGTACCTGTTCAAATATGTTTGAAACCTAGAGAGAGAGAAGCTATCATTCCGAAACTATTCCTCTGGCTGCTACACTAACATTAACCTCATCTTTCATTTCAAAGTTTCCTTTCTTACCTCCCATTGAAATGCTTAAGCTTTCATCTATAGCTGATATGCAAACTCCTGAAAAAGTAGCTCTGTATGGCTCCAGGTTGAAAGTTGATGTGAGAATAGAGGTGCCATGCTTGTAAAATACTTGAGACATACTTAACATCATTGCTTATTTGAAATTCAAATTTAACAGGACACCCTGTGATTTTATTTGCTAAGTCTGGCAACTGTAGGTGGGGACTTCTCAGGGACCTATAGCTGTGGAGCATTGCCTCATTTCTGCCACTGGGAAATTCCACTGTAACCAGTTTGGTTTTCCTGGGACCCTCCCATACAGACCTTGGATTATGTTTACTATTGCCAACTCAATACTTTAACAAATACTTCTAAATGCAAATAAATGTTAAAACTCGTGTTATGGTTTTAATACCCTTCCTGACATTCTCTCCACTTCCTGCCTTTATGAATCCCTGCCTTTATCACACCAGAAGCACACACACACTCACATAAGAAAAATAAAATGGTTGATGGGGAGAGAGAGATAGAAACAATAATCTTTAAGTTACCTTCCAATTTTTGACCTTGAATGTAGAATGTGGGTGAAATGCTTACTGGTATGCTGTATTTCTAAAAACACCCTGAGAGACGATCATTACCTTGACTGGTAATATTCCATAGTCTCCTGGCTTCTAGTATTGCACATAGTATAAAGGTCCTTCCTTCGGAAATGACCCAGTTTTTCCATCAACAGCCTGTAAAATTTTCTCTTTTCCATTGGAGCTCAGTGATGCCATCTAACAACGTCTAGAAGACATTTGTTAGCAACTATGCTGGGACCCTCGGTAAGCCCTTCCATACTCAAGATCATGTCTTTCTTCAGCCAGAAGATGTTTCTTCTGTGATTTCTTGAATTATTGTTTGTCCATATACCCTTCTAGAATTCTTGGTTTATTTAGATTTTCTTCATATTGTATTTCTTGGTTATATTTCTTAGCTTTTTGCCCATGTTCTCCACATCTGTGTATTTTTACTTTGTTTGTAAGCTACTTCTTCCATATGATTATCCAAAATACTAATTTGGTTCCCAGCATTGGCCAGTATCTTTTATAGTTGGCTTATCCATTTTTTAAATTAAGAAATTGCTTTTGATTATTTTAGAAAATCAGTGGGTTTTCTAGTTTTCCTTGAGAGTTTTTTCTTCTATTCTCCTAAAGCTCTCTTCAGCCTCATCATTTTGTTCTACCTCAGTAAAAGCCACCTGTTCTAGTTATTTCCTAGGTTCCCTTAAGTGGGTGATGAGATTTTTCCTTCCTGTGATTATATGTTCCCTGCGCACTCCGACAGTTCAGGCTGCTGGGGGTCTCTGGAAGCAGAAATCATCAAAAAGATGGTGGATTTCTGCCTCCCATTGGACTGGCGACGAGCTGTCAAATGGTTTCCAGCCCCTCTCTGTGGTGAGGGAAGGAAGCAGCTCTGCCCCTTGTGTCCCCTCTTACAGGACAGAGTGGCAGTTCTCACCTCCCCTGCACACTGGTTAGCAGCTCTGGCAGCACTTCCAGAGACCACACCTATCTGACAACAGGTGCAGTAGCTCTCTGAGGGTCCCTCAGGCCCTACTAGCAGCTGGACCTCTCAGGGAGCTATGGACTCTCCTGTCTTCATACCGTTACTCTGCCCTCACCTGAAACAAACTCCCAGCTTCACACCTGCTTTGGGTTCACCACTCTTTAGCCCACACAGGGAATCACTATGGAAAGGGCCCAGGGGCCACAAAGCTGCAGACTATCCTCAGGAAACGAGCTTCCCCCAGTCTCCACTGTAAACGTTACTGTTACAAGACTTCTTTATCACTGTCTTAAAAACCTAGCTCCTATGGGATAGTTAAGTGAATAGTGTCTTTCCAAGTTACATGGAAGAACAGGAAGTGATTTGAATTTGGAATGAAAAGACTTGGGTTTGAGATGCAACTCTTCTCATTTTGTAAATGTTAACGTGCATGTGTCACCATGAGTTATTTCTGTAATCATATTACTGAACAAGGCTGATTCCAGGCCTGCGTCCTGAGCAAGGCCCTCCCAGTGCTCTCCCAGGCAGCAGATAGTTTTCCACAAAGCCCTCCACTCAAGCTCTTTAGGGAAAAGGAACCATGATAAATCAAAGGCTAAATAACAATAGCAGAGGCTATACTGTATTTCCATAGCGTGTTTATGAGGATCTCATATGGAACAGAGCTAAAGAGTTTACTGATGTCAGGACAATTTACATCTCTTGCTTTTGCCTTATCTTCCAGACCTGTCATTCTGACACTGGAAGAAATTAAATTGCTCTGATGTAACTGGTCCCCTCTACCATCACATTGGTTTTCATCCCTCTGGTGAAAACAGTACCCTCTGGTTTTCTGGTATTTATAAATTATTGAGTAAATAATTTGTTGCAATATTTTTTGCAGGATAATAATGCCTGTTATAGCACATGACATTTATAATACCTTTCTGGGTTTCTTGGCAAAGTAAATGTAAATTTACGTTTCTTGTGCTAAGAAAATGTAAATTATTTTTGGCTTCTATCAAAGGTGTCAGATGATCAGGCATGAGAATGAATGGACAGGTTGGGCTTGCCCTCTGAGCAGGCTATCCCCCTCACCAAGAACTCTCTCTAGGAAGGGACCTATAAAAATAATCCTTATCCTCATCTAATTTGTTAACTATAGCTACTTTTGCCTTCTTCTTTCTCCTTTCTCGCTCACTCCATTGGTTCACCAGGTAATGCACACATGTAGGAAAAACATTCATTCAAAGTGAAGACACCTTTGATCACACCTGCTCATTTGAACCAAGCAAGATATGAGGAGTCTCTGCCTTGCTCCACCACCTGTCCATTCAGGGATGGTAGAAGCCACATCCAGGACCCCAAGTTCAGTAACTAACTGTAGACAGCAGTTTGTGGCGACATTTTTTTCTGGGGGAAGGGAGGGCTCTGTTTTGAAAGAAAAAGATAGAAGTCAAGGCAATGGGGTCTCAGGATTAATGTTTCTTTTCTTGGTTGGCTGGGGCAAGTCACAGTCACTCAGGAAATCATCTGTCCAGTGAAGGGCCTTGACTCGATGTCCTCAGAGAGTAGCTTAGCTTGATACAGTAGACTCTCCATCAACCAGAACTGAAGTAACCAGCAAAATCTCAAGCAACCAGTTGGATGATTGATAATGCTGGTTGCTAGAGTTCCTGTTAAAAAGAGTCTGATTACATTTATCTGGCACCTACCAATCCCCATGGGTGCCAGTTAACTGAGAATCTACTCTATTAGGTTCTTCAAAGACATGGCAGATGCACTCTTAGGCTAAATGAGAACCGTATCTTTTTGGCCATTGATGTGAAAGCTCAATGGCTATAATGCCTAGTGGGAAGCTCCATGGACTTAGCCAGGAATGGCAACAAGGAAAAATCCCAGCAAAATTTTAAATAAGTCGGTGAAGTTCTTTGGTGCTGTAACTCCCTGCCATCCTCATTCTTTGGTGGTTCTCTCTTTCTCTTCTTCCCCTAACTTTAGGCTTTTAGTGCCTTTATATCATCCCTGATAACCCATGAAACTCTCAAATAAGTATGTCTTCTCCAGGCAATGTTCACCGTTCACATCTTTCACAATCTACCTCCAGCCACCAAATTTCCCTATCAGGAAATCTTCTTGGTCATTCAAACTTATCAGGAAAACAAAATTAGAAATATATATGGACAACAATAGCTTATTGCTTTACATTCTAACTGTGAACATTGGACCCTTACAAACAGAGGGAAAGTGTGGCAGGAAAAGTGGTTCGAGTACCTCAGAAGCATTCATAGCTCAACAGGCCAAATGTAAGACATCCCCTTCTAACTTACAGCTCATCCTCTCACCAAAAGAAGAGGAATGGGATAACATCAAAAAGATGTTCAAAACTGAAAACTTGCTACATTAAAAGTAAGAAAATACCTGAGTCTGCTTTGAGGTGTGGGTCCCCTGTGCTGGAGATGACACAGTTGGGTTCAGAGTAACCATCTCAGGATGCTGGGATGGCTCAGCAGTTTGAGCGCTCGTCTTGCAGCCCAGGATCCGAGAATCGTATCGTGGCCCTGGCCCGTGCAGACCCATATGCTGGTGTGCCCCCAGTTTAGTTCTCGCCGGATGAGCTTCCCATGTGGGACACTCCTGGTTCTGCTACCACCCCAGGCGAGCTTCCTGTGTAGGAGGCCCCCAGCAGGGGCATGCCTCCCATGGGAGAGGCCCCTGGCCCAGTTCCTGCCCTGTGCAGCCCTCGCCCACCTGTGGAACAAAACTATGTAGAGAACTGATGACAGGCAACTGTGAAGATTGCTCTGGGCCCTCCCCTTTCTGTGTGTGTGTGTGTGTGTGTGTGTGTGTGTGTGTGTGTGTGTGTGTCTGTCTGTCTGTCTGTCTGTCTGTCTGTCTGTCTGTCAAAAACAATAAAAATAAATCTTTAAGAACAACCATCTCTCCCAGTCCCCAGCATTTGGAGTTCCTGGGAGCTGCAAGGTAGCACAACACACAAGCCCAAACAGGGCATCAAGAACCCTGGGCTCTACGGCTCTTCTCTCAGACCCTGACTTTATGCTGTAAATCAAGTTTATCCAACCTGCCACCTGCGGACTGCACGTGGCCCTGGATGGCTTTGAACGTGGCCCAACACAAATGCATAAACTTTCTTAAAACATGGTGAGAGTTGTTTTTTTTTGCAATTTTTTTTAGCTTATCAGCTCTCAGTATTAGTGTATTTTATGTGTGACCCAAGACAAGTCTTCTTCCAAAGTGGTCCAGGGAAGCCACAATGTTGGACATTCCTATGTGTAAATCATGAGAGCTGACCAACAGGTCTCTGAATCCTCTCAACTCTTACCTGATATGGTTCTCACCTCCTTTTTCTACTTTAGGATAAAGAGATTATCATATTGTTATCATCAGAGTCGCAGGATTGGGGGATCATTCCTGATGGCTAAGGATGTAGTCATTTACTCCAGATAGTGCTCTATATTTTTTCTCAAAAAAATGCATCCTGGTCTTTTTTTATTTTTTTTTATTATTATTATATTTTATTGTTAAATTTAATGGGGTGACATTGGTTGGTAACAATTAGATAGTTTCCCGATGTACACGTCCACATCACATCACCCATACATCGCATTATGTGCCCACCTCCCAGAATCAGGTCCCCCTCTACCACCATATATCTGGTGCCCACTCCCACCTCCCCCCAAAACTCTCCCTCCCCCCTTCTTCCCCTTCTCCAGGTAAACCACCAGACCATTGAGTGTGGCATCCTGGTCTTTAAGAGTTGGTCGCTGCCCAGATTCACTTCCAAGCAACAGGTCACACTTGCTCCCCTAGCAGCACTTTGAGATGTAAAATAAAAGTTTGTTTGGTTGTTTTTCCACCATCAACCTACAGTTGGAGGAGCGGAGTAGAGCTGTTGCTTTTGGAGATGTGCTTTGCATCCTTAATGGCCCCAGCATTCCTATCATAGGAGGTGTCACCTTCACCACCTGAATTGAGCCAAACCTTGCAAGCTAATCAGATAGGACAATGTTTCTATGTACATAGCAGGTGACTCAATTCAATCTCCAGAACTTTCCTGTCCCAGACCCGATGGCCCATAAAGCTATCAACACAGCCCAAGCAAACATCTGCCACCCACCCCACAAATAGCCCCAGGAATGTCACAGCAAAGGGAGTGACCATGAGGTCTTCACAGAACAGAACTCACTGAATGATTTCTAGAGAAGTCAGAAACTTCTGGTTCAAATGTAGCTCTGAGATTTATACGCATAAGCTAGTCACTTAACCTCTCTGTACTTTGGTTTTCTTTTCTGTGAAGCAGGGGTAGTAACACCTGCCTTGCCTTTTGCAGGAATCAACGGAGGTGACAAATGTAAAATAAAACACCTGGCCCCGGCCCATGCGGACCCATATGCTGAACTGGGGTGTGCTTCCCATGCAAGAAGCACCCAGTTCGGTTCTTGCCAGGGCGAGGTTCCCATGTGGGAGGCGCCAAGTTCAGCCCCCAGCTTGAGGGGATGTGCCTCCCATGGGGGAGGCCCCCAGCCCAGTTCCCGCCCTTTACGGCCCCTGCCCACCTGTGTGGAATGAAACCATGTTGAAAACCGATGACGTGCAACTATGGAGACTGCTCTGGGCCCTCCCCCTTCTCTCTGTCTCTCTGTCTTTCTGTCTGTCTGTCTGTCTCTCTCTCTCTCTCTCTCTCTCTCTCTCTCTCTCTCTGTCAAAAACAATGAAATAAATCTTTTTAAAAATGGTATTTTTCTTCTAGTAAAAATACATGTATCTGGAAGAAAAACTCTCAGATTATTAATGTAAAAGTGATAATATGTAAATACTAGTATGGCTCCCAGGTTGTTGTTTTTTCTATATTTTTTACATTTTCTATAATCAACATGCACTACCTTTATGATCAGGGGGGGAAATGGGGAGAAGGTTAAAGAGAAAGAAAAAATGTGGTGTCTAAACTGCCAAGAATGTGAAAACAGCTTATGTATCCAAGCAGCAGCTACTTCTAAAGGGCTAACAGACTGCCAGTTACAGCTACAGGACTAAGGCATAGTCCCCAGTGCCTTAGGACAGTGAGCATCTTCACTTCCTGGTGGACAAGAAACAAAGTAAAGTCTGTGAAGGAGGAAGGAGAGCGGATAGAGCTGGAAAACTGGAGACCTTGGACTGAATATCAGACACCAAGAGTTAAAGGGATCTGGGAAAGGAAACCACAAGATACAGAACCAGCCAATCTTCTGTCCCATTGAAGCCCCAGAGCCCTGGCTGCCTCACTTTGGGCAGAAGGTGACAGCCCACACCCAGTTACTACAGAATGATGGAAGGTAGCCACTAGATATGGATCCATATGTAGGCGTACAAGGAGCTTGAGAAGAGGCCCAGGGTTACCTGCTCCTGAGTCAGCAAAATGGGGCCCTAGTCCTGCACTAATACTGTGACCACTACCCACATGAACTATTTAAATAAATTAAAATTAAATAAAACTTAAAGCGCATTTCTGTCACACTAGCCCTATTTCAAGTGGCTAACGGTCATCATATGAGACAGAGTAGAATAGGACTTTTCCGCCATTGCAGGAGACTTTCTGATGAACCGCACTGGTCTAGGCCATGGCCCAACTTGCCTTCTTATATTTCTGCAGGGAGAGCGATGCTGAATGGAAAGAGAGAATTGGAAGTCAACAGACCCACTGAAACCTAATTCCCACCTATCACATGTGAGCTCTTGGGTCATTATTAACTTCCCGGGGTCTCGGTTTCTTTATCCATCAAGTGAAAATGATAATACCTACCTCAAAGAGTCATGATAAAGATTAAAAGATGCAAAGAGTACCAACCACTAGCTCAGTGTTTAGACCCAGTAGGTGTTCAAAAGGTAGCTATTCTACTAATGAGGATCCATGAGGTCTCTCCAAGAGCGTCTCAGAATAGCCAAGCCAACCATATCTACTCAGAAGCCAGGAACCTGTGCACCCAGAATCAGCCTAAAAATAAGAGGCTCTTGGCTTTTTTTCAAGGTTTGTTTTTTTCTTTTTTAAGTCACTGGGTCTTACACCTAATGTAAGCCCAGTCTGATGAACACCTGAAGAAGCAGGTCAGCAGACGGCCAGTAGTTCTGAAGCCATCATTCCTCTCCACGGCAGACCCACCAGTCCCCATCCTGCCCATGAGGAAACTGCAAGGTTATCAGTGTTGCAGTTGGAACTCAAATCCAGGTCTCAGGTGTCCCACCCATCCTCTGCCTCCTGCTAATATGTCTTATGACAGTGGCATTCAGGCGGTTTTCTGAGTCACAGTCTAAAGTCCTCCTTGGGCAGGATAAGCCTGTCAGTGGAGATGAGAGGAGATGCCAGGTATCGGGGGAGTGGGCAACAGGGCTCCTGCTATTCCCTAAGAAAAATGAAGAATTTGCCGCACGCCATCGGGGATTAGGCAGAGGACACAAAAAGTGCTCCCAGGCCTCGCTTAGTGGGGAGAGAAAACGGAGTAACCGAACACACAGCTTGCAGAAATGGAAATGGGATGGAGTGTCCACTCCAATGGGGATTGAGCACCAACCACAGGAAGGAGGAATGAGAAAGAATTGGCCTTGCAGGGGCAGGCAGCAAGTATAAACAAAGTAACTCTTCCCATTCAGCTTCTACATAAAGCACAGTTACAGAGTGAGGGAGCCAATTTCAGCATGACAGGAGTAGGCATAAAAAGGATATGTGGAACCATATGCCTCTTCCCCAGCACGGCATAACCACGTTGTAACTAGACAAAGTGCTCAAATGGGTGCTGCAGCTAATTACCAGTGGCCCCCTTTTAAAAACAGAGCTCTGCTTATTTTTATGGACACGCTGAACATAACTAGCAGGATTTAAAATCAGGCTCTCCTCACTCATTTATTTTCCTCTATAACTTGAACCGTGTTTTCCCCAGGTTCCACACTAATGAAATGCTTGTTTAGAAGCTGTGGCCATCTGTGGCTGCTACTGCCATGTTCGGTTCTGCTCCTTGCCCACGGGTTGGTGGGGTTCTGGGGCCTGGGGAATTTCCCAGGATGCCCCAGTGTGGGAAGCCCAGTTGTGTGAGAAAGGATTCTCTGGGAAGAAAGGTCAGGCGCCAGTGCTCATCTGTTCCAAAGGTGCCGGCACCCGGCTGCTCTGTCAGGAAATCCTGACAGCTAGTGTGCTGGGAGCCTCACCTGCCACTGGGGCGTGTGAAGCTGTAAGGGGAACGGGAAGCCTCCCTCTGGCACCGCTGCCTTTGCCCAGCCATGAGCATGGGCTCTGCACACTGGTGACCCGAGCGGTCCAAGCTGCCGTCCCCACCTGCCCCCACCTCACCGTCTCTTTCACTATGGGGGAGAAAGCACACCTATGATGCCTCATCCTTGCTGATTTATTGTTTGCTCCAGGATGGTTTTCACTTACCCATGTGATTACAAACCACCCGGGGGCATTACACTCCCCTCAATTAATAACGTTGGCACCAGGACCCACCTGCCCCTACTGTTCCTTGTACATGCTCCTGATAAGCACGCCCCCTCCCCCAACATCCGGAGGCCTGTCTGTCCACAGTGATGGCAGCCATCGACAGCTGGCAGAACACTTGTAGCCACACCCTTCGTGAGCCCCACAGATGGCAGTCTCCTCATTCCTGTTGTCCTGGCAACGGCCTCACCTGCTGGACCCCCTGTCCCAGCCCACCTCAGCCCACAGGATTGTCTTGTTTCTGCTCACTTGTCTCCCTTCCCAGTTCCAGATGCTGAATGTTAACAGTAAACATCAGCTCTCTTAACCATGCCTCCTGCCTGGCCCTTCCGAATACCACACCCTCAATGCCATTCAATTGGCATTTGATGTGAGCCTACTCTGTGCCTGGCATTCTCTGGGCTGTTCATCCTCCACTTGGCTCCGTGAGGGCCAGAGCCCTGCCTGTGCTGGCTTTGTGTCTCCCCACAGCCAGTAAAGACTCGTGACAAGTATGTGTGGGACAGATGAATGGCTAGGAGGAGACAGCCATGCAAACAACCAATAAAGCACTATGTGATCAGTGCTATAAAAAACTTGAGTACAAAGTCCTTTGGGAACTCTGGAAAGAGCAATTAATTCTGCCTGAGGGGGATGCACGCCAGGCAGAGGGCACTGGGCGTGCAAAGGCACGGCCGTGTGTCAGTGGAGGGAGGCTGGGAGAGCGGCTAGCTCTGCTGTCTGCTTCTGCTTAACAGTGACGGTCTGAGGCGACAGAAGAGCTGACCGCGATGCCTCTATGTGGAGTCAGTGTGGACCCCGGGCAAGGCGGGCCTGCCTTCCTGATGCCAGCCCCTGAGCGGCTCTGTGCAGTCTCCTGGGATAGGCTCTGGGGACACAAGATTGAAGTGGACCAGTCCCGGCCCTCAAGAAACTCAGTGCCAAGTGACAGAGAAAGACTGGATGGACCATTAGTGGACAGCATGTATAGTGTAGTAAAGCTGATCTTCTGCCAACCCTGGGCACCTAAACCACACTGGCCCCAACTGCTATGAGCTCTGAGATGGCAGAAATGACCAGAAATGGGAGAAGAAGACATGGTTAGGGAGCTGATGTCTTGAGGGAATACGAGGGCTGTCCAGAAAGTGCCTGGCCATGTACTACGGAGAGAGAGGCCTTCATGGCTGGACGTTGTCCAGGCGGCGCTTGTATACTCAAGACACTGGTGTGCTGGTAGAAAGGCCGAGCAGCCAGAGACGGGATGGAACACGCGGCCGAGAGGAGCCCAGGTCTCATCCCCCAAGGACATGGCCTCTGATGCTCTGGAGGGGCTGAGTCCCCTCACCCCGATCCCAAACCCATCACAGAGGGCAGGTTATCTCCGCTTCCTGCCGGCACTTCTGCCAGGCACCAGGTGACCGCATTGAACTCCTCTTCCACCCACAACGCTCCTCTCCTCCATTCTTTCTTCCCAGTCTTCTCTCTCTTTGAAAAAAGAAAAGGCAAAGTAGAAAGCAAAAAAGACTAGAAAGCAGATCTGGGGCAAATAGAAAGAGGAGCAAAGAAACAAGTGTGGGGAGCGAGGAAGTAACACTGTGAAGGACACTTGTCACAAAGTCTGTGACACAGCTTGGCTTTTCCTAGGGGACAGATACAGCCTTCCCAAGAGCCTGCTGAAAGGAGGGCTGAGATCCCTGCCCCTCAGGCCGTCCTCCCGATGCAGGTGGGACCCTGAGCCCCAGCCCAGGAGGAGGCTGACTAGCAGGGATTCCGTGGCTTTCTCCTCATCACAAACCCATCCTGCCCCCGAATCCCAGTGAGGCTGCTGGTTTCGACTGACTCTGAAGAAGGACGTGGGAGGACTTGGAGAGGCCCAGCAGTTTACTTGCTTGTCTTCTGTTTCTGATGGTTCTGCTCTTCAAATTGCTTCCATTCAAACTCCTTGTGATTTTTCTGGGCTGCTGGGAGGAGAGCGTATTGATTCTGTGTTTTGATAAGGTCAGCCGTGATCAGCTCTGACAGTAAAGCGGATGGCCTGTCCCCTTCCCCCTCCACTGGCTGTGGTTCCACATACAAAAAAGCAAGGAGAGCAACAAAGACAGGGTGGAGGAGGGGGCGTCCTTTGTCTCAATGCTTCTGAAAACCTCTTTAAGCCCCATCAGCAAAAGTGGGCTCCTCTCCCACGGCGATTGGGGCAAGGCAGGAAGGGCGCGCACTTGATCTTCTCCACATACAATCATTTTCTTTTCCTTCCCTGCATTCCTGCCCTGCAGCCCACTCTCCTGCATGGTGACTCACTTTCCTCCAAAGAACCAATTAAGTTCCACATAGCATTGCTAGATCCCGATGACACTAATAAATGCCAAGAACCTGTAGGATTGTTCGGCCTCAGATGACTGAGGGCATAGAGAGGGCCCCTCTGAGGTTTCACAGAGTTGATTTGAGCTTGGTGAGAAAAGTGCTTGCATCATTCTCACTTTGCTTAGGCCACGGGAGGTGATGCTGCCTGGAGCTTCCTCTCCAGGAAGAGTCTGCAGCTTCCAACCCAACCTTGCCAGCCAAGGGCTGCTGCTCCTGGAAGCCTCCCAAATGGTACATAAAACACCATGTCTTGGGGACACTGGGATGGCTCAGTGGGTTAAACTCTTGCTTTGCAGCCCTGGAGCCCAAGGATTGAATCCTGAGCCCAGCCCATGGGGACCCAATGCTGAAGTGGGATGTCCCATTTCCTGCCCTGTGCAGCCCTGCACCCACCTGTGGAGTGAAACTATATGGAAAACTAATGCTGTCAACTATGGAGACTGCTCTGGGCCCTCCCTCTTCTCTCTGTCTCTCTCTGTCAAAAAACAATAAAAATAAATCTTTAAAAATAATAATAAATTAAATAAATAAATAAAACACCATGTCTATGTGGGTTTGGATGTTTTTCAAGAGAAAAGATCCAAAACTTCCATCAAATTCTCCAAAAGATGCATAATCCAAGAAAAGTTAAAAATGATTATTCTACAGAATCCTTTCAAAGATCTTTTAGAACATGCTGGGCTCCACAGACCACCCCCCATGGGAGGTGCCCTGAGATGTCAAGACTTATAACAGAGAGTGTTGCCTCCAGTGAATCTGGGTGAGTTTGTACAAGGCTACTGCCCTGATGGCCTGAGGGTCCAGCAGAGAACACGCTCCATGACCAATGGCGTGACAGGTTTGTGAATAAGTAGAAAAGAACATGAACACAGTGTCCATGTCACAGGAATCAGTGGTCCCCTGCACTGATGTCAGTTGGATACTAGCTGCAGAACTGTGTTCAGGCCCAAGGGCCATGAGATTTGAACCAATCTCAAATATATTCAGAGTCACCAACCAAGATGGTGCAAGGTCTGAAGTCACAATATCAAACACAACAGAAATCATGACTTCTGAGAGGAAGACAGGCACAATGTTGGGTGCTTTAAGTGCAGGATCTCATTCAACACTTTCAACAATCCTATCAAGTGCCTATATCCCCATTTTATTGATGGGGAGGCTGGGATTCAGAGATAAAATATGTTCATGATCACAGGCCAGTATGTGGAGATGGTTGAATTACAGCTGATGTCTATATAACTCCAAAGCCCATACTTCAGGAACCATGCCATAAAAGGAACAAAATTAGAACTGGGGAGGAGCTTGGAGAAGAGAGTCTTTGGAAACATGACAGCAGAGGGGGGAATAAAACTATGGAGTAAACAGCTGCTGCAAAGAGAAGATTGGAATTCCGGTTGAGAATAAGAGAGGACATTACTAGAAAGCAGATTTTGTTACAACATAACAACAGAGTTCTGTTGGTTTTTTCCTAGCCACATTAGATGGTAAGTCAAGTTAACTGCCATGCTGAGAGTCCCCTTCCAATAAACATTTTCCTGCTAAAGCCCTGCTGAGAGAAGCCTTAGGCCATTTCTTAAACAGAGATAACCATGGTTTGCTCTATGCAAACACAACCGATTGGACCAGAAGTAGACTCCTGATTCAGAACAGTCAGACCTGAGTGTGGGGAAAACTCAGTGAAATTGAGTTATGGTGCTACCTGCTGCTGCAACAAACAAAACAAAACATGTATGATGGTTCAGACCTGATATAGACCTATTTCTTACTTGTGCAAATTTCTAAATAAATATTCCTAATTGGCAAGCAGTTCTGCTTTGAGTGGTGATTTAGGGACACAGGCTGTTTCCATCCTGTGCTCCTACTCCCTGCAATACATGGTTTCTAAGGTTACTATACTCATCTATTTCTAGCCAGCAGAAAGGGACAGATCATGGAGATCAAACTTGGGATGCTTTATGCCAGGCCTGGAAATGGTACACATCACTGAAGCTCACAACCCATTTGCAGAAACTCAGTCACATGGTTACACCTAGCTGCAAAGGAGGCTGGGAAACTTAGTCGAGGTGTGTGCTGAGGAAGAAGACAAAAGAGTTTGGCTGGACCATTATCAGCTTCTGTTAGAAATAGAGAGAAGCCAGGCAGCTCAGTAGAAGTACAAATTGCAACATTATTTCTGGTCCTTTCACATTTTTGCAATTCTCTCCCTGAGGCCCTCAATAAGAAAGCAAGCGTTCCTTTTCTAAAACAATCCTCCTGAGAACTACATAGAAAACATAAAGTCCATATGACCCAGGGCCCCAGTAAACAGTGGATAGTACATATGGCCATTTTATAAGTTTGTTCACAAGGCTGTAGACCAATAACTCTAACTACAAAATGGTAGCACCTCAGACCTCTCTATTTTGGTGTTTTTCTAAACCTCCTAAAAAAACTGGTCTTACCTGCCTGAGTTCTTGCTCATCTGCCCTGTTGTTTGCTGTCACTCTGTTCTCCACTTTAACATCTGGCAATGCCATTCTGCCTTCTCAACAGCACACCATTCACCCCACCAGCACTGACTCACTCGGGACCTCCTACATCCCTTGAAGCACCTCTTCTCCTCCCACTTGCCTCCTAGAGTTTAGTCCCTACTTTCCTGCAAACATCCCTCCTTCAGAGCCACCTGCCCCAGGGCTATCTAGTTGCATACCTTCAGAAGTACCATCCAATGTAATCTATGTGAATGATGCCCCCCTGGAGTGGCACCACAGGCAGCCCTGAATCAGGCACCAGGAGTGGTGTATTTGACACCACATGCCAACAACTCCAAACTTCAGTCTTTCTATGGTAGGACCTCCAAAACACAGAGTATTCTAATTGTTCTGACTGAAGTGTAATGTAGACTAAGGCATTCAGAAGTTAAAGGACAACCTTAATAGCACAGAATGGAATAGATTAGAATGCATTTCAATTGACCTATTTGTACTCACCTAGAAAGTGAAATGCTGACCTTAGTTTCAAGGTCAAATCAATTGGGTGTGTGTGTGCGTGAGTGAATGCATGCATATGTGTGTGTGCGCGTGTAATTAGACTTCTTGATAAAAACAGAAAAGTTACAACTGTTACAATAGAGTCATTTGTTGAAAGCACTGATCTTCATCTTCCTCTCTGACCATGTATTCATTCTGTCATCCTGGTCCAGAACCATGTGCAAGAAGGCTACATCCTCAGTTTCTAGCATAGTGCCTGACACATGAATACTTGCTGAGTCAGTGAATGAAGGAAGCCCAGCTTTTCAAAACTGTCCTTGATGAAAGGAGAGGAATTACTATCAGTGCTCTTTTTACCCAATGGAGGAAAATAGGAACACGAAAGGATCGTAACTCTGAGATTAAGCTAGAATTCAAGCAGCCCATACCAATGGCCTCCTCCAAGCCCTGAGCATGCTCAGATCTCCAGCTAGCCCGTCTCACCAGAGCTCTCCTAGTGCCCTACCCCCCACCCCCACCCCCAGCACTACCCACACTCTCCCCGTACTCTGCTTCGCTCCTGCCCCACTCTGGGCAAGCAGCATGTGTGATCTCTCACTGCCTAAATTAGCTCCCAGGAGCTGGCACAGAGCCCTAAAATTTCTGAAGGCAGGGTGACCTCTGAGCAGGTATGGATGGGCTCAGCTATGGTGGATCCTCCCCCTCCAAGTAAACAAACATATCCTCCATGACCTAGCTACCAGCACCCTGGCAGATCCTCATTTAGAAGATATGTCCTAGGCCCAAAACTCAGGCAAAGGACCAGAAATAGTCAATAGGCACAGAGGTCCACAGTTCTGGGCTCCAGCTTCATCAATTTAAAATATCAACTCCAAGATGTCACCCCATTCCTCTCCAGACAGAATGTGTTGTCCACTCTACAAGATGTAGCAGATTAGAAAAGCCAGAAAGGATTGGCATGTCCATTCCAAGTGGCCTCTCTGGGGTAGCCAATCTAGGGAGTGAAACCATTTCTCTTTCATTTATTGTTCAGCTTTTATTTAAAGGGAGAGTCCCCAAATGGAATTGAGTGTGTTCGGGTTGTTTTAAGGACATCTTTCCTTGCTGTGACACCGTGAGCCTGCTCTCCATTTTTCCAAGCTCCAGAGAGAAACTCTGCTTGCCAACACTTGAGTGATTTCACCTCTAGCGTTTCCATGGTGATGCAGATCCCAGCACAGCCTGGAGAGAAGGTGCAGCTCCAAGTGATGATGAATATGAACGAAGCTCGGCAGCCTCCTGGGCCTGGGAGCTCTCCTGGAGTAGCTGGGCTGCGTGGAGCACTGGCTCCCATGGCCTCTGGGAGCCTCACGTAGCCTGAGATGGACGTATTCCTACCTAGCAAAGTGTGGGTCTATTCCTGGAACTCTCAGCGGGCAGGAGCTCCAGGGACCAGGGAGGGGAGAAACCAGTTGTCCAGAAAACATACACAGAGCATCTGCAACAGAGTAAGCTCTAAGCAGTAGGCTGACAGGGTCTCCGTGGCCCCTGGAGTCTGTGGGGCCTCAGTCTTGCTCCTGGTGCAGTCCAGGCCAGGCTGCCTGTGGGCTGCCATTGCTTTGTCTACACTTAGCTATAAAGCCAAAGCAGAACTAAATAATTCCTCAAGGAGCTGGTGAGCTGCCTGGTGAGCTCTGCAGGTGATGGTGGGTTTGGAGGTGTGGACCGCACCCTCACTCTCCCTCAGAATATGATAGTCATAAAGCTACCATTTGCCGAGCACTAGCTATATGCCAGAAACTGCCCTAAATGCAACGTATATATTCTGTCACTTGATCTGCACAATAAATGCAACTCTACAGGGTAGGTAGTATGATTGTCTCTACTTCACAGATGAAGAAACCTCAGAGAGGGTGATTGACTCACCCAAGGTCACCCAGGTCACTGGTCATTTCTGAGCCAAAATGATAAAGCCAGGATTTGAATTCAAGCCGCCTCAACTTAGAGCCCGATACCAGGCATGCCCCCAGGCCTCTGTGATTTTAGGGCGAGGCTAATCCCAATCCCACAATCAAAAATGACACACCTATTTTCAGAACTCACATTTGTTCACCCTTCCACTCTTACACTAACAACCACAGCTTCTACTGCTTCAACATCTTCTATGTGTTAAACTTGTTATGTACTTAACATAACCTGATCTGCACAGGAACCTTAGGAGACACGCATCAGTAGTCCCATATTTCCTTTGAGGAAACTGAGGCCCAGAGAATTTCAGATTGCCCAAAGTCAGAGGAGTGGCAGAATCTAGATTTGAACCCAGTTCTGACTTCACAGTCAGGGTTTCTGCACCACGCTACACTTCTCACATGATTGCATTTAATGCACACCTGCCAGGTACTAGGTTGAGTGCCCAGCTCTCCAACTTGGGGAAAATTTAGGCATCTAAGCAGGATGGGGGTGCTAACAGCAAGGCCACCCCTTGTACTGCCACCTGCCCGCTCACATTTGACCAGCTCCCACAGGTGTAATGTGTCTCTGTCTTAGCCTAGTCATGCCTTCTCTTTAACCAATGGTACTGAATACCTACTGTGTGCAGTCTCTGTGCCAGGCACCAGGGCCACAGAGAACAGAAGGCTCAGCCCCTGCATTCTACCTCAGGGTCAGTCCCTGTGTACAGCTCTCATCTATAGGCTCCCACTGAAATCTCACAACAGTCCTGAGGGTCAGAGTTCATGATCATGCCCACTTCATCAGAAAGGAAACTGAGGCTCAACATGGCTCATCAATCAGTCTATACCTGGAGAGTAAGAGGGGAAGCCAGGACAGGAAACCAGAGCAGCAACCAAGGGCAGCCTGACCCCAGGGGCAGGCCGCGGACTTACTGTGCTGACTGCACAGGCAGGGTGACTCGCCACAGGAGTACTGAGAAGCGAGCAACTCTGTCTGGGGTTTCAGGAGCAAGGCCTGTGGAGGAGGGGACGTTAGTGCAAAATGACCAAGAGCAACAGGGATTCCTTATCCGCTCCTACAGCTAACAAAGAAACCTCCAGGAGTCTACAAACCATCTGAAATGAGGTCCAAAACTACACACCTTTGAAGAACTGTCCCTTTTTCAGGGGAGAATAGCCATCATTTTCATGGATTCTCAAAGGGGTCCCTGATCCCCCCAAATAAATAAGGAACCACCACCTTAAAATGATGCATTTGGTCAAGGGGTGACTGATGGGAAAAAGCTGTCCCTTTGACAGGTATAGTGTTGGCATCTGGCCTCACAAGAGATTAACACCCTCAAAGCTGCTCCATCAAAGCTCAGACCTTTCCCAGTCTGTCTCCTGGGCCTCCTCTACCCGATGCACCCCAGACTACTGGAAGTGGCAGGGGCTGCCAGAAGGGGCAGGAAGGAGAGAAGCATCGCTCTCTCCAGAGCAGGATGCAACCTTTCTCTGCTCTGATTTTTATCCATGTCTGGGCCCTGGACAGTTCTTTCTGTGGGCACCCAGAGGCCTAAGGAGATCAGTTTTGCCCTCAGCCTCCCCTGCATTTTGATGCATTTCAAGCTGCATGCCTAATGCTCTGTGCTTCCAAATCAGAATCACGGAGGGAGTGACTCGTTCAGAGATGCTTGTGCCTGGAGCACTTAGCACAACGTGTGACTAATCGGGATGAGGCCCACTGTGAAGATGGACAAATTAAGGCTGAGCAGGGTTAAACAGTCTGGGAAGACGGGGGGGGCAGCAGCAGCGTCACAGAGCTAATCCCCAATCCCTCTCACCAGAAACAGCAGGGTTGAGTTATGCCAACCAGGAGTGCAGTGCCAGACTGCTTATCCAGGAGGATCAAAGCATTTCCTAGATGATTCTGTTTGAACTGTGCTCTGCTCACTGCCTGTGCACACATTTACAAGGTCAGTCAAACCTGATGCTGTCATCCAATTAGCACATTCCAGCCTCCAGCTCCCCAGGGCTAACCTGACACAAGCAGGATAAGATCAAACTCTATCTAGTCACACAACTTTTAGGGTAGATTTCCAGAGACAGCTGCAGGCAGCTGACAGTGTCACTGCAGGCCAGAAACCCCAGCAAAGGCAGGGGCTTGATACTTCTCCATCAAGACGTCCTTACTGAGCTCCTTCTCTGGGCCTGGCAGTGAGCCAGGCCCTGGAGAGTCAGAGATGAAAGATAATCTCTCTTCTGAACAAGCTCCCAGTCCAGTGGGTGTTGCAGGCCGGGAAAAAGGCAATTATAACACAGCGTGATGCGGGCTAAGCTAGAGTGAGGCGTGAGGGACTGCGAACACACTGGAAGGGAGCCTGACTCGGCCAGAGCAGTGTCGGGGAAGGCTTCCTGTAGGAGGTGACGTATGTGCCGATTCTTAGAGAGGAATGCGGACTCAGCAGAGGGAGCGCCTTCCCGAGCTGGCAAGCTGCTTAGTGTTGTCAGAGCAGGAAGGAAGGGGGACGGATAGGCAGGAGATACAAAGACACTAGACATGTGGGTGCCTTCCTAAGCCGGTGACACTCACCCTTCAGTGGGCCTCGCCCACAGTCCTGTTCAGCAGCTTGCCAGGCTTCCACCACAGGGCTTCTCCTTCAGTAGATCTGGGCTGGGGTCTGAGAATCTGAATTGCTACTAAGTTCCCAGGTGAGCTAATTCTGATGTTCCAGGGACTGCTCTTTGAGCCCCTCTTCCCAAAACAATTTTTGAGGCATTTAGATTTATATTAAGGGGTTGAGGGAAAGCTAGTAAAAGGGGGTGATCAGGGGAAGAATGTCAGATTTGTATTTTAAGATCACGCTGACCACAGGTTCAAGGATGGCTTGCATGTGGCAGGATTGGGAACAGAAGGCTTAGTCAGGATGCAATCCCAGGGATCCAGGTCAGAGCAAAGCAGCTGCAGCAGGAATGGAGACAGTGGTCGTCTAGGGGTGTCTGGAGATTGGTTATGAGTGGCAAAGCAGCCAAGGGATCAGGAGCAGAACCAAGGTTTCTGGCACAGAGATTTTATCCACAGTTAGGTACCACTTCCTAAGACAGAAAATACAAGAGATAATTTTGAGGGGCCAGGGAATAAGTGTTTGAATTTGATGAGGTCTTTTTTACACATGTTGTTTGAGGTGCCTGCAAGACATCCAAGTGGAGGTCTCTGCAAAGCAGAGATGCACAGGCTTGAAGATTGGGGAGAGATATGATCTGAGAGTGAGGTTTGGGTTTTTCACTAGCGTGAGGGGAGAATGAAAGACTTGGAGAATAAGACAACAACAGAACAGTGAGTAAAATGCGAAGAGAAGAGGGCTGAGACCAACTCTTTTGAAATACCATCATTAAAAAGGCTCGCAAACACCAACAGCAACAAAGGAGTATCAGGAATGTGTCATTTGTGTTCTCTAAGAAACAAACACTGAGACAGAGCAGGGAGGGCACAGGTTTCCTGGGTGCACACTACTGGTGACAAGAAAAGGAAAGAAGGATTAGGCAGGGGGCAGGCAGGCTGATGCAGACCTGGCTGCCCTCTACCACCAACAGAGGGCTCCAGAGCCAAGATCCCTGCTAGAGAGTCCCCTGTGGGAGGAAAGTGGGTGGGCCCTTCTACCACCACTTTGCTCAGTCCTTGGCCAAGGGCCACCCAAGAAGAGTGAGACCGCAGGCCCCAAAATGCAAAGGATCCTTAGGGAACCTCAATTATGCAGTAAATCCTTTCTCAAAAAGGATCCGGGATTGCATCTTCTGGAAAGAATTATCACAAAAGCCCAAGGAAGAGATGTTAAGGAAGGAGCTGTGGGCCATTTCCAACACCTGGCAGGAAGATATCTCATGTGACTTAGATTAGATTAGCTCCCCAAGTAGTGAGATGAGTTGTGTCACCAAGGAGCAGCTACAAGGAGGCAGGAGAGCAGAGATGGTAGGGGGAGGTAGAGAGAAAAGGAAGTAGAGGTAATGAGTGTAGAGATAATTCCTTCAAGGAACTCTGCTGAGAAGGGGAAGGAAAGATGGTAGCTCCTGGAGAAACACAAGAGTGAAGCAAACTAGAGCAGGACGAGAGAAGGGGAAAGGTTTGCAACATTGAGGAAGCTATTGATCCCACCTCGATAGCTGTCCCTTTCTCTTGGATTCATCTGGAGACCTTGGGGGAGGGGGCGGCAGAGTGGCTCAGACCACTTTCTCTGTCATTGATCCAAGCTCAGTCCTTTTGCTCATACCCCCACCTTCTTTCCCTGGAGGTCTCACTGAGCCACGCAATCATAAATCATGGTCCTAATAGCTTTATTAGAAGAAAAGAAAAGGCATTAAGACCCAGCTTAATGAAGCTAGGACTCAGAAGGCAGCAGGCAGCCCACTCGTCTTCTCACTTCCTCTGGCCTCTTGGGAGGCCACCAGAAAATGCTTCAGTCCTCAAGATAGGGGCGATTAACCTCAGAGAGAGGTAACAAGAGCCGTAAACACTTCATGGGCTGGTTTGCTTGCTTAAAGGCTTTATAATAGGACCAAACATCTCACAGTAACATGTCATCGTGGGGCAAATCAAGTCTGATTGGAGGAGTGCCTGAAGCCTTCCTCCTCTCAAATCTCTGCCTTGATCAATAAAAGATCACAATGAGGCAGCTTGGAGCTTAATTATTTACTATTTCTGTGCTTTCGTATAAGAGAAATTTTCTAAAGAAGTCAAACTGCCTGCTCAGTGCCATATGGAGTCAATATTCTGTGCTCTACGAGGTGTTAATGAATTAATTAATCAACTAATGGCAGTGAAGGTCTCTGGAGACCATGATGCTCAGCTCCCAAAGGGAACACTTTTCACTCATAATGGTGATAAGTTAAAATCATTATTTCCTAAAAATTCTAGATAATTTTTTTTAGCCAGGAACTCATTAGATTGTACATATTTTCAGTGTCAATTATGTTGATCATGTCTTCCTATTTTGTTTTTCATGTCATTTTCCCTAAAGCCAAATGACAATTATCTGTGAAAATGGTAGAATGAGAGTCCACAAAGAATGGAAACACCTCCTCTTAGCCAGTCAGGGGCAACAGTTTCCCCGTGGTCCAGGCACTGTGCTGTCTTTTCCCTGACTTCTCTTTCCCCTGGGTAGGAACATCGAAGAGCCATGAAATTATGCAGGATGGAGGGTCTAGGAAACAGAAGGAAAAGAAGCAAAGAGTCAGTCCAATATACTCCACAAACTGAATTATGAATCTTAAATGTAATATTAATAGTAACCACAGGCAATTAGGGTAGGTTCAGGTCTTACTGATAGTGAAGGAGGCAGGAGAACATAGTTACAGGGTAGCAAGAGAAATTCAGATTGGCTTCTAAGGAAAAGGGAGGGGCTGGCACTAGCTAACAAGGGAGCCTACAAAACTTGACTGAAAGATTTTTTTTTTTAATAAGAAATAAAGAAGGTACATTGGGTGAGATACTGGTGAACAGGAAGCATAGAGACAGCTTGGCTGATTTTACAAGATTTCCAACACTTTCAGAAGCATTAGCAAAAGACGAGATTAACCTGGTAGGAAGAGGGATGGCAGATTTACAAAGAGAGATGAGGCATAAGGAAGGTTATGATGGCCCTCCCCATTTGAGGGGTAGTGGAATGGAGGGGGGAGGGGGGAGCAGAAATCTCACTATGTTCGTTTTAAGGTCTTGTTTTATTGAATGCTTACGAAATCTAAGCTTGGATTTGAACAATCACCAAGTCTTTTATCAAATCTGTGTCAGTGGTAGGGCTGTAAACAGGTGGTAAAAGCAGCAGAAATATATGAGCACTATGTACATTATCTCCAGCTCAGCTACCCGAAGAGGTTGGGGGGGCCATGGATGGGCAAGGCCAGAGAGGGGCACAGGCTATCTGGCAAATGACAGTATGAGGCTTTCATGTCGGGCCAACCTATCACACTGATTCATTCTCATTCTCTCTCTCTCTCTCTCTCTCTCTCTCTCTCTCTCTCTCTCTCTCTCTCTCTTCCTCCCTCATTCACTCACTCCCTCCTTCTCTCTCTCTCTCTCTCATCTCCCCCTCCCCACTATAGAGGAGAAAAACAGGAAAGCTGGAAGGGCAAAGGAGGCTTTAGCTGCCAAAGCAGAGAGATGTGCTCCTGGCATTGCAATTAGATATTCGAATTTGGAACACATCTTTCCACAGAAATGTTGATGCAGATGGTGATTGAGATCCATCAGGAGGGCATGGTGTGGGTGAAGGCAACCAACGCTGGGGCCAGAGAGACAACAGCATCCTGGTTTTACGACATACATGCCGTGTGCCCTTGGGCAAGTAACTTAAGCCAGGGGTCCCCAAATCCCAGGCCATGGACCAGTACAGGGGTCTGTGGCCTGTTAGGAACTGGGCCGCACAGCAGGAGATGAGCAAGTGAGTGAAGCTTCATCTGTATTGACAGCCGCTCCCCATCACTTGAATTACCTCCTGAGCTTCATCTCCTGTCAGATCAGTGGTAGTATTACCGGTAGGTTCTCAAAGGAGCATGAACCCCAGTGTGAATTGTGCATGAGGGATATAGGTTGGGCTCCTTATGAGAATCTAACACCTGATGATCTGAGGTGGAGCTGAGGCGGTGATGCTAGCACTGGGGAGCAGCTGCAAATACAGGTTAACATTAGCAGAGACCATAATAAATCAACTGTTTGCAGATTCATAGCAAAACCCAAGCTCAGAGCTCTCATTGATTCTGCATTACAGCGAGTTGTAAAATTATTTCATTTTACATTACAATGTAATAATAATAGGAATAAAGTGCACAATCGAGCTAATGTGCTTGAATCATCCTGAAACCATCCCTCACACTTCCTCAATCCATGGAAAATGTGTCTTCCATGAAACTAGTCCCTGGTGCCCAAAAGGTTGGGGACCACTGGCTTAAAGTATCTGAGCTTTGGTTCCCTCTGACATAGAGTTGTGAGAATTAAATCCTTGAGATAACATGTATAAAGATGGAATAAAGAGGCAAGCACATAGGAGAGACTCAGAAAGTGTTAACTGTATTAGTACGGTTAGTAAACGACCAGACTGCTGGGGATTATGGACTATGTGGGCTTTTGTGATCCAGACTTAGAAATTAACCACCATTGTTTCTATAAGAAAAAGTATTTTGAGTTCAAGCAACCCACTTAAAAAAAAAAAAAAAAGTCATACACCCAAATTAATTTACAAATTGAGCACTGTTTTTTCTTGCAGATCTAAAATCATTTGATACATTTAAGAACAGAAAATGTACTGTGTATAACTTGGTTGCTCATAAAATTATCACGTTTTATATATTTAAAGATGAGGCCTTGGGAAGAAAAGAAATTCAGAAACATGTGGGGGAGGGGGTTATATTCTGGTTTTCCAGTTTGGGGAAGAAAAAGCAAAAAGCTCAATAAAATGAAAGTTCTTGAGGTCTTCCCACCCTGGCAGCGATGACACTCCCCTCTCCCAGGCAAGCAGAATCCTGCAGTGTGAACTGCTGTGGCCCCCATCAGAGGGCAGGATGGGTAGACAAGCAAAAATGGACCACCACAAAGAGTTCTGCTCCTCACCATTCCTCTGAGGTTTCATGAGTGTCTTGATCCACTCTAGAGAAGAGTGGATCTGTCATTTCTCAGGTTGCCACTCTGAAGATTCCTTTCTGAGCTGTCAAGGAGGTTTCAAAGAAGGTTGGGAGGACCCCTGTTCCTACATGTCCTCAGAGGAGGGGTAGCTGTTGTGGGATCTGTGTGGATGCTTCACTTTACACATGTCAACTGTTTATTAAGAAGTGAGTCCTCATAAAAGATGGGAAGGTAAGAAAATAAGGAAAGAGCAGGCTAAGTGTGAGTTTGGAATTCTTTTAGCCAAATGTAATAGAACATACAACTCAAAAAGGCTTTTGAATAAATAAGTGCAAATTAAATAAAGGCATATTTCTCACATAACATGAAGTTTGGAGGAGAAGCATATTTAGCTTAATGCAGTGGTTCAATCATACCGTCAGGAACCCATCTTTTGCATGTTGTTCTTTGTCTTCAGGCTTGAACTCTCATGGTGGCAAGGTGGCTGCAGCAGCTCCAAGCATCAGGGCCTCACAAAACAATGTCCAAAGGCCTAGAGAGAACATCCTTTTTTTTTTTTAATATTTATTTTATTGTTTTTGACAGAGACAAAGAAAGACAGAGACAGAGAGACAGAGAGAAGGGGGAGGACTCACAGCAGTTTCCATAGTTGCATGTCATCAGTTTTTGACATGGTTTTGATCCGCACAGGTGGGCAGGGCCTCTCAGGGTGGGACTGGGCTGGGGGCCTCCTGCATGGTAGGCATACTCCCTTGAGCCAGGGGTCGAACCAGGGTCGAGAACCAAACTGGGGGCCTCCCATATAGGAAGCACACCTCGGTTTTGCATATGGGTCCACACAGGCCTGGGCCGGGATTCGATCCTCGGTCCCCAGGGCTGCAAATTGAGTGCTTAACCCACTGAGCCATCCCGGCTTCCCCAGAACATCCTTTTTATGTGTGTCTCTTTTTTCAAGAGTTAGAAAAGCATTCCTAGAAGTACCCACCCACACTTCATGTCTATCTCATTGGCCAGAATTATATCACATGTCTATTCCTAAAACAATCCCTGGCAAGCAGAATGTAATTAATGTGATTGATGTCTACTAATAACTATGTACCTCTTGGGGCCCAAGGAAGCTGGACACCTGAACAAAATCAGTTCTGTTAGTAGGCAAGGGATACATGGGGCATCACTCGCAAGCAATCCAAGCATGTCAGGAAAGCCAGGGAGGACAGCACCCTCTGTGGAGCAAGGCTCCTTCTAAACAGTCACTGTGGAGGAACGTTGCTTTCTGAAATGTTTATCCAGGCAGGCGTGGGAACTAAGTCCTCACAAGCCTGTCCCTTGGATGCTGTCCCAGGCACTGAGGGCCTCATTGAGCTAGAATGATCCAGCCCCTGGGTCATTCCAGGATCCATTTGTCACTTCAAGTTAAACAGTCTAAGAGCTTTAGTGGACAATATTTTTTTTCCCCACAATCAAAAATGAAAATTCGGTAGTTTTGGAGGCATTTCTGACTAAGGTATGAACTCATTCTTCTCCACATCTTTCAGGGTCATTAAATCCTTTGAGCTGAGGCGTTGGATGATAGCCACTTTCCCCAGCTGGTTTTTAATGTCACTGGCAGGAGCAGGCCTAGACTTACAGGCATTCTGTCCATTGCTCTGATGTGTTTAACACTAATTCATTAGAATGATATTTCATATTACATTAGGGATGCACCCAATGATCCACATGCGAAGGCAACGAAGATTTCCCCTCCTCTCTCTTACCTGCTGCGGCAAAATGAGGGAACACCATCGACCTGCAAGAGGCAAAGACCTCATTCACTTTAATAACCTCTGCCCTCTTGCCCATGATATGTTCATTCTAAACTAGGGGATCAGAATTAATGGGAGCATTAATGGGTTCTAGTCCACCATCACCTTCAGCAATCTTCATTTATCTCTGATGTAATCATCCCCATTTCTTTAAAATGAGCCCAGTTAATTGGCATGGAGATCTCTTTAAAGATCTCTTCAGATGCTTTACAATTTTCTGAAAACAGCTCCTTAGTATGAAAATTAAGACCTAAGGTTTCTTAGCTGGTGGATATTTACAAAAGGCTATAAAAAGTAACATATACCTAGATTTACTTTCTTTACAGTTTTAAGGTAATGCAACTGTATGTTCAGAAACTAAGGATTGTTTATATTGGGGAGGGGTCCAAGGAGCTAGCCATCAGCACCCCTAGTAGTCATATAGACAGAGTAGAGTTGCAGCTAACATGGTACAATGCCAGAGGCACCAGAAAATTTATCCAAATATCTCTGTACATGTCTTCCACGTGGAAGAGCCATTTCTTCCAAAAATGCAGCTAAGGTTCAAAGAATGTTCTCTAAGATATATAACACTCTAATAGTGTATATCAACACTAGAGTATAATTGACTGTTAATGGGTTCCTCCCTGCAAGAAGGGAGTTCATTAGGGAAAGGGGTGCAACTGGGAAAAAGAAAAGGGCACAAAAGCAGGAGTTGGAAGGAGATAAGTTTTCCTGAATCCCTAGCTGGCAGCCCGGACTATTCCGAGCAAAATTAAAGACAGGTCAAACAAAACTAGTCTATTAAATAAAGCAGGAAGAATTCAGGGCTAAATCATGTTTCATATTGAGTGAAAACCTCTCTGTGACATGCCATAGACCTGGCATGGCCATGCCCTCTGCTCTTCTGTCTTCCTCCACTGTGGTTGACCTGCTACTCCAGGCTTTTTCTGATCTATCGCATGCCCACTGCACTCTTTTCTTTTTTTTTTTTTGACAGAGAGAGAAGGGGGAAGGCCCAGAGCAGTCTCCATAGTTGCACTTCATCAGTTTTCGACATGGTTTTCATTCCACACAGGTGGGCGGGGGCTGCGCAGGGCAGAAACTGGGCTGGGAGCCTCCCGCATGGGAGGCATGCCCTCCTCGAGCCAGAGGCCAAACCCGGGGGTGAGAACCGAACTGGGGACCTACTGCATGAGAAGCACACCTCAGTTCAGCATATGCGTCTGCACAGGCCAGAGCTGGGACTCGATCCTCGGTCCCTGGGGCTGCAAAGCAAGCACTTAACTCGTTGAGCCATACAGGCTTCCCCCCCTTTTTTTTTTATTGTTTTCCTACTGTACTCTTCACACACTCTGGGCCGAGAATGGAAAATTGGTTTCATATATGCCAATTCCAACTGCTTGGTAGTGCCTGTGGGGAGTATCAAGAACTGAAGTGTCTGAGATTTTTATCCTTCTTGTGAGTTAATAAGTTAGCCTGTCACAGTTTCATGGAAGCTAGTAGAAAACATGGGACTGGGGAAGCCGGGATGGCTTAGTGGGTTAAGTGCTCACTTTGCAGCGCCGGGGACTGAGGATCCAATCCCGGCCCCGGCCCGTGCGGACCCATATGCTGAACTGGGAGCTCCCCCAGTTCAGTTCTCTCTGTCTCTGTATCTCTCTCTATCTCTCTCTCTGTCAAAAACAATAAAAGTAAAATAAATAAATAAATGGAAAACATGGGACTCCTGAGTCAAAGATAAAGGATCATTTATTGATTATAGCACTAGTAGCCAATGTATCAGCATTTTTTGCACCAGTTCCCTAAGCCTCTATATTCACAGGGTGACATAAAGAAGGCAAGGTGACCACTGCAGAAGTAATAGGTTGCATTACAGAAGAGGAACTCTGAGCTTAGGGAACTCACATCTTTTATAACGGATTTAAGCAGACCTATTCTTTGTTCTAGAGCAGGGGTGGCGAAACTTTTGGTGATTGAGTGCCAAAGTTTATGAAATAAGAGTACTGTATACTCGCTCGACTCGCGTGCCAACCCATCGAGTGAGATAGAGGTATTGATTATTTTTATGTCTATAAGAGGCATAGGATGTTTTTATAACAAAAAACAATAATTCCACGTGCCGAAATAATTGCTTGGCACGTGTGCCATAGGTTCACCACCCCCATTCTAGAGCTTCAATTCCCAAGCAGTGGTATGCATAACCCTAGGGGTGCATGCTGGGCCTTTCAGGGTATGCGAAATAATCAGTGACAATATTTCATGGAGTTACAAATATTGTAAAATTAAATCTGTGGTTTGTACTTCTAGTATAGTAATTTTTCTTTCTAACTTATTACCTCATTTCAATTATTTTACATTAAAATTGACAGTGAACAAAAATGTCAGTATTTAGCTATTTTTAAAACAAGGGGTACAATTTATAGAAATGAGTTTAAAAGGGGTACTCAAGTGGGAAAAAAGTTGGGAACCACTGTTCTAGAGGGAAACACTGTCTTCTCTATCTGCCAGAAACATAAGCAAACTTGTCCATTGTTTGCAAGGAGACACTATATCTTCCAAGGCTGGTCACTACACAAGCATTCTTGAAAAGATAGTCCAAAAAAAAAGGGCAGAGAGTGTCTCACTCATGCAACATGCAGAAATTCAAGAGGGAGGATTGTCTCAGAACAATATTTATCCCTCATTCATACAATATCGTGTTTACTGGAGAATCTTCCCTACTTTGTTGGCCACACCAATTAATCAGACAATTTCAACTCAGCCCAAGATATTGATTCAGACACAGCAGGGTAGGGATGGCACAGACTCTGCCATGGCCCACAGGGAAGAAGACTAAGGCAATTCTACCAACTATAAGAACCTGGCCAATAAGTTGAGGCTAACCTGAAGGCCTTCAGGACCAAGGCAGTATCACTAATCACTTTAGACATCATCAGAGACAGGTTGCCTTCCACCTTTCCAATTGCATGACTCCCATAGTAGGAATAACTGCCTGCAAGGTTGCATAAGTAACCAGCCGGGTGTCCTCTAGGAAGCTCCCCTGAGCTGTCTAGGGTAGCTTTACTCTGGAGAAGTCACCACAGTTGTTTGAGGGCCACATTAGCCACTGTGGATATTTCCTTAAACATTTGAAAGTGTCTATGACCACCCTTCAGGGGAAAGTCTCTAAGTCCAATAAGGTGCTGGGCCTTCTTTTTTTTTAAGGGGGACAGAAAAGACAACAATTTTTCCTTGACTGTTCTTTTTGAAAGAGAGATTGAGAATTGTGATTTTGCCAACATAATCTCAAGAATATTTTGTGAGAAGACCTCTAAACTCTTTCTAGGTTTGTCAGCCACTCCTGCTGACAGAGATGTGATAACGATGCAGTCAGGGCCTTTGAGTCTAAGACTTCTGACTTGCCAACTATATTAGCCTACTAGGGCTGGCATAACAAAATACCATAGACTGGGTGCCTTAAACAACAGAAATTTGTTTCTAACAGTTCTGGAGGCTAGAAGAACAAGATGTTGGCAGATTTTTCCTGAGACCTCTCTCTTAGACTTGGAAATAGCTTCTTTCTACTATGTCCTCACTAGGCCTTTTGTGTGTGCGTGCACTTTGATCCCTGGTCTCTCTTCCTCTTCATCATGTAGATACCCTTTAAAGATTGGTACGCCCATGTTTTGTCACCAGTGATAACACAGCCCCAAAACCTCATCTTGCCTCTCCAAAAGGTCTTGGCAAAACTTAGACTCTCCTTTGCTTTTGTTCATTGGTGAGCTCCTTCGGGACCATTTTTGCACACACCTTTCTAATGCCATGATTTTCAGTGAAGATTTTCCTATTTCTCTATTGATGTTTAGTTGGTCTGCTATGCTTCTCACAATCAGCCAATGATTTTGATACACAATTCAACAAATTTTTGCAATGTTTTCATCAGTTCTCTTGTTACTAATCACTCTGATTCCTCTTCATCAGTGGCTCTCTCTCCCTTCAGATTCATGTTTAATCCATTTGTACACTGTCATTTTCTTTTCTTTTTTTTTTAAGATTTATTTTTATTGTTTTTTGACAGAGAGAGCGAGCGAGACAGAGAGAGACAGAGAGAAGGGGGAGGGCCCAGAGCAGTCTCCATAGCTGACAGCATAAGTTTTTCATATAGTTTCACTCCACAGGTGGGCACAGGGCTGTGCTGGGCAGGAACTGGGCCAGGTCCCAGCAAGAACTGAACTGGGGGCACACCCCAGTTCAGCATGTGGGTCTTAATGGGATGGGCAGAGGATTCGATCCTCAGGCTCCAGGGCTGCAAAGCGAGCGATTAACCTGCTGAGCCATCCCAGCTTCCCTTTCATTTTCTTCATGGTATTACCTCTATAAACTTGGACTAACATGTTCCTGATTACACTTCTACTCTTACCAAGTTTAACAAGAAATGTAACATTTGTTTGTCCCTCTAATTCAAGCTCTGACATTCTCATGATGGCACACAAATACATGTAACAACAATAATGAATGCTACTCAACAAGACAATGCCACATGTCAATATAAACACAGCTGTGAGACACTGATATACTAAGGTTATGAAAACTTACTGACTTTGTACAGTACTGCCAAGGTAAGCACATGGTGGCAAGTTCTCAAACTTATTTGTCAGACCTCATGTTACTCACATTAATAGCAAGCCAGAGTATCAGCATTTTTGTGCCAGTTTCTTGAACCCCAATTTCTACCAGGTGATGTGAACAGAGACAGA
>PVKE010003784.1:0-69468 GCA_004027555.1 Craseonycteris thonglongyai
AATAAGCATTAGCCAAAAAGTTAAAAACTTTTCAAAGGAATTAATGGACATTCTATTAGAACTAGTTGTCAACTACATTTTAGGGGATTCCCTTTTTAAAAGATTTATTTATGCATTGTCAGAGAGAAGGGGGAGGTCCCAGAGCAGTCTCCATAATTGACAGCATTAGTTTTCCATATAGTTTCACTCCACAGGTGGGTGCAGGGCTGCACAGAGCAGGAACTGGGCCAGGGGCCTCCTGCATAGGCCCTGGCAAGAACTGAACTTGGGGCACACCCCAGTTCACATATGGGTCCGCATGGGCTGGGGCCGGGATTTGATCCTAGGGCTCCAGGGCTGCAAAGTGAGCTCTTAACCCACTGAGCCACCTCAGCTTCCCCAGGATTCCTTTTTTTTTTTTTAAAGCAAAGTCATATCTGCTTAAATTTTCACAAGTTTGTATTTTTATACATTGGATTTTAGTGAAGCAGGGAAATGAACAACTCGCACTATTTACTCAGGCACGTTAATCTTATTACCTCTGAGGTGGTTTTGATTTTACTACGCCCTAAATTGCTAAGAGATAAACAGCTCAGGGACCACCCAGTAGCACTGGTAGCAAGTGGTTTACAGGACTTCTGGTTTTTCTGTGGTCTTTATCTGTCGGCTTCAAGACATGCGTGCATCCATTTGACCCGGAGGTGTTTTTTAATACACCGTTTTCCATCTGAGGGAGAAATAAAAAGGCTTGCACTTGGAACCGGTACGCAGTGGGTTTTGCATCTCTGACACCAGCGCCCATTACGTAACCCCAAAGCGTTGGGACCTTTCCGTGCGCTCTTCGCGGGGAGGAGGAT
This sequence comes from Craseonycteris thonglongyai, assembly GCA_004027555.1. Classification (NCBI taxonomy): domain Eukaryota; kingdom Metazoa; phylum Chordata; class Mammalia; order Chiroptera; family Craseonycteridae; genus Craseonycteris; species Craseonycteris thonglongyai. The sequence continues at coordinate 837 of PVKE010003784.1, forward strand.
AAGGTTACAACGCCCGCGGCGGCCCTGGCCTCTCCGAGTTTTGCGTGTGGCTGTAAGGACGTTTACATTTGAATTTCCCTGAATCGCCGGCTGTGGGCAGCGGCGCGGACCCGCCCCGGAAACCTCCAGGCTCCGGGCTCCTTCCCGCCACCCGCCGGCCCAGCCCCCTCAGGGGGTCCCCGCGGAGAGGTGGGAGGTTCCCGTCCGCGCTGGGTCTTCGGCAGCCGGCGAGCAGTGCCAGGCGCCCCGCCCCGTCGCTCTCAGCCCTGCCTCTGGCACACCCAGCCCCACGCCGAACGGACGGTTGCCCAAGGGCCCGATTTTGAATTTACAGGTCCGGCCCCCGAACCGCAGCAGCGCCCAGCGGGCTCTCCATTGGCCAGCGTGGTCACGTGACGGCCTCGCGCGCGCCCGCCATGTTGGGGACCGCAGCGCTCGGGCCCGCGCCACCTCCGCCCCCCGCGACTCGTCTCCAGCCCGGCCCTCTGCCCCCGCCAGAAAGGAAACAAAGTGCTGCGGGCGGGATCCTCGGCGGCGCCACTTGGACCCTGCTCGGCCCTTCTGGTCACCCTCTCCCTGTATCTTTCCTTGTGTGTGTGTCTGTGCGCGCGCGTTTTCTTACAAAGGGCATTTTGCGATTAATTCGTAGTCCTCCCCCTTTGCCCTTTGTGCTGTAAGCCCGCTCCCGCCATCCCAGGTGCTTCTCTCCCCACGCCGGCCTCTACGCGATCGCAGGTCGCCAGTGTGCCTTTGGTCCCGGCTTTGCTCCCTTCCCCCTGCTCCGTGTTCCTGTGCTGCCCGCGGCCTCCCCGCTCCGCTCTCCCCGTTGATCGCCCCGCTACCCGCCATGGCGACCGCGACCCCCGTGCCGCCGCGGACCGGCAGCCGCGCCAGCGGCCCCTCCACGCCGCTGAGCCCCACGCGGATGTCGCGGCTGCAGGAGAAAGAGGAGCTGCGCGAGCTCAACGATCGGCTGGCGGTTTACATCGACAAGGTGCGCAGCCTAGAGACGGAGAACAGCGCGCTGCAGCTGCAGGTGACGGAGCGTGAGGAGGTGCGCGGCCGGGAGCTCACTGGCCTCAAGGCGCTTTACGAGACCGAGCTGGCAGACGCCCGGCGCGCGCTAGACGATACGGCCCGCGAGCGCGCCAAGCTGCAGATAGAGCTGGGCAAGTTCAAGGCCGAGCACGACCAGCTGCTCCTCAAGTGAGTACTCGCTTGGCGGCCGTGTCGGTGTCCCCGGGGAACTGGGGGCGCACCCCGTGGTAGCCCGGAGAGCCGGAGAGGGAGAGCGAGGGTCAGCGTGCCCACGCCCTTAGGAAGGGGCAGGATCTCCCGAAAGGAGAAAGGATCTAGTATTCCTTGGCGGAAGCAGGGGTTGCGCAGAGGTATTGAGTTGTACCGTTGGAGGGACTGGGCCCACCGTTGGTGGCACATGTCCTGACCCTGGATCCCCAGGAGGACCGGGCCATGTGAACGCGCCTGGGGCTGCAGGAGCGCCCAGCTTCGGGCCTCGGACCCCGGGGTACAGAAGGGTTGTTCGGAGTGAAGGCCCCGCGGGCCCCAGGTGCAGGGAGGTGGCGCCGGGCGCGCGCTCAAATGCGCGCCCCGGTTTCCGGCAGGGTTCGAGACAAAGCGTCTAGTGGATTTGCGTTGTGGGCTGGAAGACCAGGGAGGACTTGCAGTCCTCCCCAAGAATGAATGAGCGCTGCGCGGGGCGGAGGGAAGAGGAGGAGGGACCTCCCTTAAAAGTCTTGGTCTCCCGGGGTTGGGTCTCGGTTTGGCGCGCTTAATCTTGGCCCTGTGACGTTCTGTGATCGTTTTGCGCCTGCCTGGGAAGAAGAGGCGGGGTCTGAACTGCGCGCCACTGCCGGTTTTCAAGCTCCTTAGCTTTCACTGGAGGAAGGTGTCCACTCTGCGGAGACAGGCGGGGGCCCTTGGGTGCTTCTATACACGCGACTCGCAAGTTGGGTTTTTGCATGTCATGGCCATTGTTCTCCGATCCGTGAACCGCCTACCCCCACTGCAGCAGCCCCTCCCGCAGTTTTTTTCCCCCCATAATAATAGTCTTTCAGTCGCCGCGTCTGTCATTGTGCTGGCAGGCCAGGGCAGGTGAAAGGGTGTTGTGTAAATGTGGAGTGTTGTGGCGAAGGAGAGCATGTAATTATTACACCTAAGGGGCTCTGAGTTTTCATTCCAGTGCACAAGGGTAAACTTGCAAACCTTTGCTGATCCTGTCTGAACTATATGCATATATTTTTAAGATTTATTGTTTGGGGGTTGGGGTTGGGGGGGCGGTTATCTTAACTTTCCGCTGAACAAAATGGCACATTTGTCATTAGGCAACTGAGAATTGGTGTCACACTTTAGAGATTTGCTAAAATTGAGTTCAGAATTCACTGTCTCTATCCCCGTTGCCAGTTGAAATTTTGCCAAACGAAAAATTGATTTTGACTTTCACTCTGTTTGCCCCTGGATGTCTTTCTATCTGTGTCTGTGTGAATGCCTTCCTCAGTCTCTGTAATTTTGTATGTGTAAATCTATATTCCCCAACCCTCAATATTAAATATTTGTAAAACGTTTCATAAAAACGTATGTGTACTTGGTAAAAATAAAATATATATAAAAATATTGACTGGTTTATAGTGAAAAACGAAAATAGTCTCCTGCCTCTTTCGAAGAGGCAATCACATTTACTCATTTTTGTTTTTAAGTATTTAGTTCTATAACTTAAAATAACAATAAGCTTATATTTCTGTTTCTTGGAGTCATGTTTGAAATGAGTCTAATCACTCACAATAGTACTGTCTCCATCTACCTCCAATTTTTTGTTACCGAATTTCTTCAAATCTTAGATGCCATTGCTTGCATAACTTAACATTGTTATGTATACCACTTAGAAGAAAAAAGAAAACATCAGGGCCCATTATGTAGGATCTATTCTGTTGGACTAATCCTAGTTTCAGAGACACCCAAAAGAATAAGTTACTGCCTTTATGTTTCTGAAAGTGCAGTAGGGTAGATACTCAGCAAGGAAATACATAATTGCATTTCATCAAATCTGAGACATTTTGATGCTGGTGCTTCTGTAATCTTTCCAGAAGGTATCCATTGAAGGTTTTTCACCCAGTAACAAGACTGTTCACGTGGCTGGCTGTAGTTGTAAAATGTTTTGTATGGATTGTAAAATGCATGCTGGTTTTAATAGGAGCAAAGTTTTAAGAATGTGTGTATTTAGATCAGTGAAATAATGTATGTGATTTAATGTTGGATAATAACATCTGCTAGGGGAATAAAAATAAAGCAGGTGAAGGGATAGTGTGGTTAAGGAGGGCCTGTCTGAGGGTTTGGTTTACAATTGAAAATAATCACAGATGTCAGGTATTTTGGGATTATATTTTTCTTAAGTCTGTCTGTATGTTCCTGCGATCAGAATTAGTTGTATAGTAGTCCCCCCTTATCCAAGGGGGATATGTCCTGCCCTCTCCCCCTCCCCCCCAGTGGATGCCTGAAACTGGTTAGTGCGAAGTCCTATATATGAGGTCTGTCCAGAAAAAATGCAGCCGTTGTCAATATAACGAGAACCGTTACAAGGCTGGATACTTTCTGAACAGCCCTCGGATACTATGCTTTTTCTGTATATACATACCTAAGATAAATTTTAATTTATAAATTAGGCACACTGAGAGATTACCAACAGTAGCTAATAGAAAAGTTCTAACAATATACTGTAATAAAAGTTACGTGAATGTGGTTACTCTTTCAAGGTATCCCTTGCTGAGGTCTTCATATAGGCTCTGCATTCTGGTGCAGCCGTGTTGCCATCGTTCAAAACGTTTTCTGTTACACACAAATTTAATGGCTTTTCCATTTTTATTGTGTATTGTAGCCGTAACTTGCAGGTTAGGAATCGGCATCAAAACTGCTACAATTTTTTTTTCTTCTTCACAATTTCACATACAGAAGAGTCACTCTTATTATAGATCTTAGCAACCCCAAAACAATATTTTTTTTCTCAAGTCAAGGACTTTTCACTTGAGAAGTACTTTGTGGCTTCTCTTTGGCATATTGGAATTGTCAGCATCACTATTCTTGTACTTGGGGGCTATTACTAAGTATATAATGGTTACGTGAACATATGCACTGTAATACTTTGACAGTTGATCTGATAATTGAGAGGGCTGCTAAGTGACTAAAGTGGGTAGTGAATACAGTGTGGATACAATGGATAAAGGGATGATTTACTAATACGTCTCAGGTGGTATAGAGGGGTACAACGTGAGATTTCATATTTACTCAGAATGGCTTACAATTTAAGACTTATTCGTTGACTTCTGGAATTTTCCACTTAATATTTTTGGACCACAGGTAACTGAAACCTTGGAAAGTGAAACCATGGGGGAGGGGCTACTGTATTTGCTCAAAACATACCCTATTTTACTTTGTTTCAATTCTGTCCCTAAATAGCCTTTAATTTTTTGTTGTTGATTAAAGAAATATTTGCCTTCAGCATATCTTTTAAACCCTTTAAAGATATATAATCATATTTATTGTATATGTCTACTTTCTTCCCTGGAATTCTCTTGTACCTTTAAGACATGCAGCTGGCATCCTGGTAATTTACTGGATTTAGATTCAGTTTCCTCCTGGGTCACATGTTTTCTTTAACTTGTTCTCTCACCTCATTTTGTTGGAGAACATTGTTAAGTAATTTATTCAGGAAAAATGGCAGGAGGTAAACTTTCTGATTCCTGTATGTTTGAAAATAACTTTGTCTTGCCTCATGCTTGATTGATAGTTGGGCTAGGTATAGAATACTGATTTAATGTTTTCCCTCAGAATTTGGCAATTATATATTGCTCCATAGTCTTTTAGCATCCAATATTGTTAATGTCTGTTTAATGCCAGTCACAGTTGTTTTCTTTTGGTAATTGTTTTATTTTTCCTCTCTGGAAGCTTTTAGAATTCTCTTTTGTCCTGATTTTCTGAAATTGCATGATGATCCGTCTAGGTATGGATATTCTGTCATGCATTGTACCTGTTATATGTGGGTCCTTTCCATTTAAAGGCTTGATCTTTATTTCGCTCTGGAAAACTTACTCAATTTCATACCTTTTCTTTGCTCCATTTTCTTTGTTGGAATGTTGAACCGTATGGTCTCTTGTTTTCTCTCATAATTTTTTTGTTTTTATATGCTGATAAATTATTTGGACTCTTCTTCATCACAGTAGTGACATTTTAAAGGCAGAAAATATACTTTTAATTCTTAAGAAATTTTTTTGTACAGATATTTTTTATTCACCTTCTATTTTAACAGTGCATTATTTCCTTTACCGTAATCTTTCTGAGCATAATATTTAGGGTTTTCATCTTAAATTGGCCCATCTGGGCAAATTGGATTATCTTTTTTCCTTCCCAGGTCACTCATTATTTTTGTTTGGCATGGTTCTTGCTACTGATTTTAATCCTTGGTACTCTACATTTATAAATAAAGGACTGGTTGAATATTACTGCTATTATTGTTCAGGTAGCTCCTCCCACCTTAATAGAAGGACAAATTAGGACCTCTGTATATGAATGAGATGCAGTGGCCATCTTGGAGAGCCTGCAGTTAAGATGTGATGCTAAAGGCCACATGCAAAGCTGTTCCATGAGTTAATTCTATTTTAAGTCTGCCTCAGTAACCTCTGCAGCAGCCCCTGTGTGCATATTCTATGATAATGCACTTTTATCTACATTTCTTCTAGAAATCTGTTGAAATGTCTACTAATAATCCCTTTTCCTGTTCACTTTGGTGCTGTGGATTTATTTTGTGTTGTGTACTTTACTGATTTTTTTTATTAGGGTCCAGTATGAAGGCTAATAATGCCTGTATTGTGTAGTAAGCTATCATCTTGGAAATCAGTCAGGTGTTAGCAATAATTAAAGTATAATTTATAAAATTAAAAAAATGTCTTATTGTCTGTTTAGATCCCTTTAGGCCTTTTATTTGCTTAAAATTATTTTCCATATTTAATTTATGAGGAGCTAGAGTCTTTGTAATTAGTCTGTCGTTTAGGTGAATTTAGATTAAGGAGACAATTGTGACAGAATTACAGATTCCAAAATCACTTAGTCTCTTTTTGGTTCCTCAGCACACAACATACCTCATACAGAAGAATTCATGGAGATACTTGGTCCTACTGGAGAGAATTTGACAGCAGCTTCCATGAAGGTGGTCTCTGGATCCACAAGAAAACAGATCTCAGATCTAAGATACATCTACTCCAATTCAGTCCACATCTAATTATATTTCATTGGGAGATTTTTTGGTGGAATGGTTTCTTAAAAGAATGATGATGAATGCCATCAGTCAACACTTTGAACAAAAAGTAAAAGAGAGATTGACTTATTTCAGAATTACAGTATTAAAAATATACAAGAACATAGGTATAACAGAAAATTGTGTTGATCAATCTTTTAGGAACTAATTTTTTAGATGTATACATTTCTTTTTTCTTCAGTGATACAGGTCCATAATGTTTTATGTAAAACCCTTACAGCCACATGTGTTTTGGAAGTAAAAATAATTCCAATTTTAAGAAGTTTATATGATGTGCACATACTGTATACAACACTTTAAGTGGGGTCTGGGAGAGTATTTCATTGTGAAACATTTCTACGGGGAAAAATATTAGTAGAGGAAGTGGAGAAAGATAAATAAAAATAGACTCTAGACTCATATATTCAGGCAGTTTAGTCACCAAATGAATTAACGAAAATTTTAAGCTTTAGAACTCTGAAAGTACATATAAGAAATTGTGGATTTGTATTTTAAATTTAGTTAGGTTCACTTGACTCATCAGATTCTAGAAGTTGTCTTTTGGTTTATGGTAAACATTAAAGCTTGAAAAGCTGCAATTAAATTTCTCTCTTTGAGAATTATGAATGAATTAGGAAAATGGTGATAGAGGCTCACTGGTGTATATCTAATACAATGGATGTTATAGGATTGTTTGAGATGCTGAGCAAGCCAATTTACTGTCCATTAAAATTAAAAAAAACACAACAAAAAACGGTGTCCCTGGAAACAGTTTAAAGCCTTAATAGATGTCAATCCTTAAAGCCAATGAATGTTTGAGATATTGTACAAAGATTTTGTTAAAGCAGAATGTCATAACCTTTTAAAAACAATTGGTACTTTTAAAAATATCATTTATTTTATGAAAATAAATGTTTTTTTCCCCCCTCTCTAGACAGAATAATGTAGAATGTTGATTGTGGTTTTTATGGTTACGTATGGGCCTGAAGATTTGTAGACTTTCTACTTCTATCCACAAGCATCTTTGCTTTGAGGAGGATAGTTTTGAGGTTGAGGGATCAAGTCTACATACTATATTCCTTTAGGAAAAAACAGCATTCATTTGATTTGGCTTTGTCAGTGCATTAGTAAGTAAACTTCTAATGGGAAATTGAGATTTGTGTGTTTTCATTTGGAAAATGCATACAGATGCTGTGTGCTACTAGTAAGTATAATGGGGACAATACTATCACAATAGTCTGAGATAGGGTAATATTAAACAAAAGCACTATCCGAAGTTGCAGTTTTCTACTTTTGGTGACTTGGGACAGGCACTTAACTCTTTGAGCCTTCATCTCCTCATCTGTATAATTAGGATAAAGAGTAAGCAATAATTTTCTGAATCCCAGAAAGAATGAAAAACTTAGACATTTTTCTAGCCTGTTAATATCTCATAATAGTGGATGAATTTTATCAACATTAGCAATTTGAAGAAATTAGGAAGCATACTGAAATGTAATGATGAACTCATTTTCTTTTGTATTTCTTAGTGGAGAAGGGGTGAGGATTTACTATATATTTGAACTTAGTATATATTTACTCGGTTGGCTTCTACATATTTTGGTCACAGATAGGATGAAATTTAGGAAATACACATAGGCTAAACAACGTCTGCAGAATTGTTTAGGCATTCATATTTTTAAGTTTTCAAACCTAAAATAATACATGCTAATCTGGTTTAGGGAGTTTTCTTTGTATATAAGATGATTAATTGGAAAACAAAACCATTATTCCTCATATTTCTTAGCCTTTCATTTTTTATGTCCTGATTTTGCCCTGGTAGAAGCAAGTTCATGATGATAGCACCCTGGCCTTAATATCAGAGCTGTGAGACTTTATGTTAAATATACTTTAATTTTCAAGGGAAGAACTAGAAGGACGAACCCCCCCTAGAATTGGTGTTGAAGTCTAGGAAACAAGTTCTAAGTAATTAAACTGTCATGATACTTCCTTCCCATTCTTTCAAAGGATGTTTGGTAGAACAAGCTATCTTTTGGAGTTGTTTATTTAACCAAGGGGATTAGACTAGTAATCTTTTGGTGTACCCAGATTCAAGGAAGTAAAGATACACAAATTAAGGATAAAGCACTATAAAAATGTACTGCTGAGTCTTTTTCCTCCACTGTCTGTTACAGTCTTTCATTTGTCCAGAGGAAGGCCCCTTCAGTACCTCTTGAGTTAGAGATCTTCAGACTTTGACATCATTAGTATAAGTCTGTTTCCTGCACAAATAGTGAGAATGAGCCTTAGCTGTCAGTTGAGTGATGGGATCCAGTGTAACTGAAGTTCCCAATTTGGGGATCCAAGGAAGTTTCCACATCAGAATTTTAACTCCTTTTTTCCCCCAGGGTACCTCTGTGATTGAGTTTGGGTTTTGGCTGTTATATTTGGGAAATTTTTGAAAATTAACTGTTTTACTACACAAAAATTATATGTTTATTATGGAAAATTAGAAAATATAGATGAACACCAAGAAGAAACTAAAAATTGCCCCGTTTCATTTCCCAGAAATAAGAATTCTGAAGTTTTTCTTTCCATATCCAATTAACAAAATGAGTTTGTGATGAGCATTGATATGTAATCTTTTTTTTTTTTTTTTAAGATTTATTTTTATTGTTTTGACAGAGACAGAAACAGAGAGAAGGGGGAGGGCCCAGAACAGTCTCCATAATTGTACATAATTGGTTTTTCCACAGTTTCGTTCCACAGGGTGGGCGTGGGGCTGCACAGGGCAGGAACTGGGCCGGGGTCTCACCCCACTGAGAACCGAACTGGGGGGCACTCCCCAGTTCAGCATATGGGTCCGCACGGGCCGGGGCCGGGATTCGATCCTTGGTCCCCGGGGCTGCAAAGTGAGCACTTAACCCACTGAACCATCCCGGCTTCCCCTGTAATCTTTTTTTATCTAACACTATTTTGTGAACATCTTTACACATCAGTAAATGTGCTATACCATCATTTAACATTCTGAAGATTCATTGGTAACCTTTATTGACCATTTAGGGTAGGCTTTGCAATGAGTATATCTACTGAATTTCTCAGGCCAGAGAGGACCATGATTATCCGCCTCTCTCTTGCTGACAATATCAAGTTTTTTTCCCCCCACCCAACTTAAGTTAATGGTAAAATTTTAACTAATTTACTGGTTAAATGTTAACCACTGGATAAAGTTATGCCAAATTTTGATGCCACCAGTAGCAGATGAGTATCCATTTCCTGTTTGGAGGAATTTAATTTTAATTTCTGAAGGTTCTTTTAGCTTCATGATTATTTTGTTGTTCTCATGTTGCTAACATAAAAAGGAGTAAAAAGATTGAAATTCAGGTCATACATAACCTTAGGTTTCTGCTGATATGTTTATTGTAGGCCTATATAAATGAGGTTTTCCTTAGCTGATGTATTTACTTGAGTGATTAAAATTTAAATTTTTGCTTTCACTGCATTTGAATTTATTCATCATATAATTACAGCATTTTTACTGCAAGAAAGAGTCTTAGATCACTGATCTAACCAATTTATTTTGCAGATAACCAAAATTGAAACCTAGAGAGATTAAAATACTTGCGCAAGATATAGGACAAAAAGCTAACATTTGTTTTGTCTTTATTCTGCTTGCCAGGCACAACGCTAGATGCTTTATAGGTACTGTCTTTTAAGGCTTATGATAACCCATTTGATGAGTGAGCAAACTTGAAGCTCAGAGTAAAGTATTTTTCATAGGATTACTTAACACAAGCTTGTCCAACTGTGGCCCAGGACAGCTTTGAATGTGGCCCAACGCAAATTCATAAACTTTCTTAAAACATGAGGTTTGTTTGTGACTTTTTTAAAAGCTTATCAGGTATTATTAGTGTTAGTGTATATTATGTGTGGCCCAAGACAATTCTTCCAGTGTGACCCAGGGAAGCCAAAATGTTGGATACCCCTAACTTAACAGGTGAATGGACGAGCTAGAATAGATCCTAGCTCTTGTCTTTTAGCAGCATGTCATATATCGCTTCATGTAATCCTTACATCGGTGCAGTTCTGCAGGCATTATTCTGGTTTACCAACCTGAAGCAGGCTCACAGTCCTGTCATCTATTATTGGGACTTGAAGTCTTACATATGGCAGTTAATTTTCAGGTCCATTTGGGTGTACTTTTGGAAATGGTACTGGATGTATATTTTTCACATGGTAGTTCATAGCCCCTAGAGAGTGTAGTAATTGAAGCTGCTGTTTGAAATACTAACTAAGGGCTTCATTTGCTAATTAGGAAAGGGTGAAGGTGAATTACTGGAAGAGACCTTTTATCTTTTCTTCAAATCTAAATAAATCTTTAGTAGTCATGACAGAAATGTTCTTTTTGTTTTTATTAAGCTCACATTTGTGGAACAGGTGTTAGGTGTCAGGCTTTGAACCAGATGCTGGAAATAGAGAGATGGGATACTCAGTCCCTGTTATCAAGTTGGTTACAGTCTAGTGTGGAAGACAGAAAACACTATAGTCTGTGATACTATACATGTGATACATTAATACAATGTAATAAGTGCTATGGTAGCCGTATCCACATAGTACTATGGAGAGAGACTACCACCAAAGGCCAACTTGGAGCCTAGTGAAGTTTTGAAAGACATCCCAGGGGATTGGGGAGGTGATGTCTGAGATGAGTGTTGGGAGGTTAGTAGGAGTTGATGTCTGTCTAAAGGAAAACTAGGAGAAGGTGTCGTCCTGATTAGCAAATAGTTCATTGAACTAGAGCCATACATATGTAAATATAAATAATAGAAATATATATGGTAGAGTAGGCTTTTATGTAATGAGCCTCAAGAATTTTAGGCAGGAGAGTGAAATGATCACTGTCCTGTGGAGGGAAAAAAGTAGAGGTAAAAATACTAGTGGGGACACTTGGGGAATAATGAGGTGACTCCTGAACTGAGGTAGGCTATGGGAAATGATAGAAGGTACAATTAAGAGATAGTGAGCATGGGAGATTAGGGGGCATAGAGTCTAGGGTGACTGCTTCTGTGCATAGATTCTTGGGGAGATAGTACTGCTCTTAACCCTTTTACTGGCAGTGGGCCTATATATCGACTCTCACTGGTTGTGCGAAAACTGCCACGGGCCGATATATCAGCCGACTTTTTTTACTTGGTTATATGTGGCAAAAGTAAGGGCTTTTGACTCGGTTAAAGTTAACCTGCATAATTCTTCAGTGATTCTAAGCCCCAAATATATCTCTACCATTGGGAAGAAAACTAGATGTATTAGATAAAATTAAGGACTAGAAATAATTCAAAATCTGGAATATTGCAAAATTCCTGAAAATGGTCTTGGCAGTCTTCGCACACCCCAACGGAAATGGGCTGGCAGTAAAAGGGTTAACAAAAATTGGTTGATAGGGAAGGAACAGGCTTGGAGGACCTTATTCAGGGTTAGAGGAGTTTGTTGGACTTCCAGGTAGAGGTCAGCTGCCAATTGGAGTACTTCTCTGGAGCTCTGAAGAGAAACTTGGAAAGACAATTTTAGAAGCATTGGTGATAACTGGGAGTGGAGAGAAGAGATGAGCAAAGTTAGAAACATGGAAAACATTTAAATATGAGGACTAGGCAAAGGATGATGAGGGTGATTAAGTAATAACCAGAGAGGTAGGGAAAGAGTTGATTTATGAAATAAGGAGATCTATTAAGAGATCTTTTAAGGAATGCTGGCATAGTTTGGGTCTAAGATCTAAAAAGTACCCATTGACTGGTGTCTAGGAGATTATCATTAACTGAGGAGTGCCTAGTGCCAGTGAAGGGCTTTGGGATCAAGACCACTGACCATAATAGAGCAAGAAATAGGAAGAGGGAAGCCAGATGGCTCAGGGGGCTGCTTTGCAGCCCCAGAGACCAAAGATTGAATCCCTGCCCCGGCCTGTGTGGCCCCATATGCTAAACTAGGGTATGCTTCCTATGTGGGAGACTCTCCCAGTTCAGTTTTTGCCTCCCTCCCCCGTTTGGCCCCTGGCTCAAGGGGGCATGCCTCTTATGCAGGAGGCTCCCAGCCCAGTTCCTGTCCTGTGCGGCCCCCACCCACTTGTGTGGAACGGAACCATGTCGAAAACTGATGAGGTACAACTATGGAGACTGCTCTGAATTCTCACCCTTCTCTGTCTCTCTCTCTGTCAAAATCAATTAAAAAAAAAAAAAATCTTCAAAAAGAAATAGGAAGAGATCATGAGCTTAGGTCACTTGAAAAGAATTGATTGTGCAGGAATATTCTTAAAGGTTGGTTTAAAGTAGGTGTTACTGATGTTTATATAACAAAACATTGGGAAGGGGACCAGAACACTTATTTCTTTAAGATTTTGTACTTAAAAAAAGTGATAAATTTGTTAGAACATTTCAATAACTTCTAGGATACAGACTAAAATAAAATCCTCACTCAGCGTTACTTAGTAGTAGGGTGTCCATATATAATTTAGCATTCAAACAGGGATACTTTTGTATGTGAAAGTGGGAGCTATTAATTATGCTTGGACAACTGGCATAAATGGACATTGTCCTAGGCATCCTGGGACATAATGGTCATCCTACCTGTAAGTTCTTCCCTCTGTTAGCTGGCTCCTGTCTGTTTGGCTTCATCTCACACCATTCTTCATCTCGCTCTTTCCTTTGACCATGACATCCTTTATTCAGTATTGTTTACGATTCTCCCTCTTAACAGAAAGCCTTTGCATATGGGGTTTCCTTTGTCTGAATTTTTCTCATCAACTCTTCCTCATTGCTCAATCTTCATTCTACTCATTTCTTAGGGGAATCTTTCCTGATTCAGATTTTTCTAATCTGAGCCTTGAAAAAAGCAAACCTATGACTAGCAACGTGTATGTGTGCTTCATTTAAGGACTCGGAGTTCTTCATGGCTTTCATGAAAAGGATTCTCTCTTCAGCTATTTTCACTGCCCTTTGGTATTAATATCTAAGTGACGTGGGGTATTACTGACTTTGTGCTGTGGAAGATAAGGAATTGAGTTTTTAATTCTGTTCTCTATAACATGTTTTTCTGTCTAATAGTCATACATTATATTTTAGTTTAGATCAGTTTTTGGTATTTAAAATATTCAGTGTGTTCTACAAATGCTTCTATACCATTATTTAGCTCGTATGTGACAGGTAAATAGAGAAATAATACATAATTAGAGTTTGTATTGATTTCTATATGAAACATAAAGTGGAACTAGAATAGCAATAGAGAGTTCAGAGGGAAAGAAAGCCTTCAGCTTCTCTCTTAACTATTTTAAGAAAAAAGTGAGTGCCCGCACTCAGGGTTTCCTCCCTCAGAAAGGTGCACCTCCAGCTTTGTTGTAGTAGCTGAACTTCACATTCATGTCTGTTGTCTCAATCCTGCAAGCCAGCATATCTACTCTGCTGTTTTTGTTCATGTTAAGCATCTGTTGAGGCAGCTCTAGCAACACTAAACTAACTGCCTGGGTTATCCAAGTCATCTCCTGACCTACTAATTATTATGTTTTTGCTGCTGCTCTGGTTACAAAATTTCATAGGTTTTGAGTTGTTTGTTCCAACCGTAATTTCCCCATTAGCTCTGTTACTTTTTATATGTGCAGAATGCAAGAGTTTTCGGATACACATACATTGTGTTATAGCAGAAATGATTATATACTGTATGAACATAAATCCTTAGCAGAACTCTATAGTATACTATTAGTTTTTCTTCACCATACCACCTTTTGATTGTCTATGAAAATAGTATTTTTTCCCATTTATCTCGTTTTGTATAATTATATACTCTATAGCAGTTATTAAAACATCACGTTATCTAGAATCATGAGATTTTTCTATTAGTTTTATGTTATTAAAGAAATTCCTTTTGTAGCCTGTGTTCTAGTTGTATTGCACAAGGATTGATAGTTTGGGTCTAGAGTTCTTATTTGTAAATGTTGCTTCATGATATTGAAGGCATGCTCTGACTTAATTGGTGGACTTCGTATGTGTGGGTTTATTTCTGGACGTTCAGTTCTGTTTAATTGGTTTGTGTATGTTTTAGTTCTAATACCATACTATTTTGATTATTGTAGCTTTGTAGCATCGTTTGAAATCAGGGAGTGTGATACCTCTAACTTTGTTTTTTCTCGAGATTGATTTGGTTATTTGGGATTTTTTTTGGTTCCATACAAAATTTTAGACTTATTTATTTTAGTTCTGTGAAATACGCCATTGGGATTTTGATAGTATACTGAATCTGCAGATTGTTTTGTGTAGTATAGACATTTAATATTCTTCCAGTCTATGAGCACAGAATATCTTTCCATTTATTTGAGTCTTCAATTTCTTTCATCAGTGTCTTAACAGTTTTCAGTGTACAGGTCTTTCACCTCCTTAATTAGATTTATTCAGAGGTATTTTGTTTTTGATGCAGTTGTAAATAGGATTGTTGTTTTTCTCTTTCTGATATTTTGTATTAGTGCATAGACATGCCACAGATTTTTATAAATTTTGTGTCCTGCGACTTTTTACTGAATTCATTTATTTGAACAGTTATGTAGAGAATGAAGTTATTTTTTATTATGACTTTAGCTGTGTCTGTGCCCCATTCATGTGCCTGTTGAGGTAAGTGAATTTTTGGGGGTCAAATAAATGGTTCTGTGGTCCAGCTTCAGTTTTATTCATTATTTTCCTAAGTTTAATGTAATTCTAGTTAGAGTTTGCCTATTTCTTTTCTTTTGTCTTTTTTTTTTTATTGTTTTTGACAGAGAGAGAGAGAGAGAGAGAGAGAGAGAGAGAGAGAAAGAGAGAGAGAAAGACAGAGAGAATGGGGAGGGCCCAGAGCAGTCTCCATAGTTGTAATCATTGGTTTTTCCACATAGTTTCATTCCACAGGTGGAGGCGGGGCTGCATAGGGCAGGAACAGGGCCGGAGTCTCGCCCCGGTGAGAACTTGAACTGGGGACACTCTCCAGTTCAGTCTATGGGTCCGCACGGGCCCGGGCCGGGATTTAATCCTCGGTCCCTGGGGCTGCAAAGTGAAAGTTTAACCCACTGAGCCATCCTGGCTTCCCCGAGTTTGCCTTTTTCTAATTGGGGTGTGGCTAACATTGATGTCCTAGTTTATAAATATGTAGCAAAATTTTATTGCCACCAGAAATTATGCATTGCAGCTTTTGAGTTTGCAAAAGCATCTTGGTCCTTTTGCTTATGCACATGATTTTGGAGATTTTTGTATATTAAATTACATTTCTCTTAATTGCAGAGAAATTCATTTTCCTCAGAAATATTGTGGATCACATCCCTACTTCCTTTGGAAGGGAAAATACTTTGAGGACAGTATTGAAGCTTATGAATGAATGAAAGAAGAAACATATTTAATATGCAGTTTGAGTCTATTATGAAGTAGATATTTTAGCATAGAAGGTTTGGGGCATATTAATAATCTTTACCTTAATAGTGTTTCAAAAATAAAGTTCAAAGTAAAGTTTATTTTTTCTCTAAAAGTCTGGACTATGGCTAGATAATAAAGAGCACATTGATTCTGAACTCTGGGTGTGAACAGCCTCAAAAGCTGGATTATCTGACAGTCGCTTGAATAACTGCACCAGTGTTGAGCAGTGTTCAGCTGCCACCAGACAGCTGTTCAGAAGAACTTTAAGGTAAATTAAAACAAAGAACTCAAATAGCTGGGCCAGTTGGCCTGCCGTTCCATGTAGAGTAGGTCTGTTTTGAAGGATTTAAAAATCCTTGTTTTGTGAATATGATTCAAAATAATAGTTTTATATAGGATGGTTTGTTATGTTATATGTTTTGTGTGTGTGTGTGTTTTTTTTGGTCTAGTTTATTTCAAATGTATATCTTTTAAAAGTTTATATTACATCTGTCAGTATTATACCTTGGATGGATTTTTCCATAAGAACACATCTCCAACAGATTTTATTGAACACAAATCTTGATCTTGTCTACTCTGTGATATATATGCAGTATTATAATCTTTGGTAAATTTCATAGAAATCACATTTAATGTGTTGAAATTACCTTTACATGTGTTTTTCTAGGTATATCATTATCCTACCAACTAAGAGGCCATTTAGGTCTCTTATTTTGAATTACTTAATGGAACTCTTTGTACCTATATTTCTGTATATGAAAATCAAAGATCAAGGACAGAACTACTTGAGAATATAGAGAATATTATGGTACTTGTAAAAGAGGAAAACCAAACTCAAGTGTCTATATAGGTCCTCTCCTGAAAGTGAAGACAGATTTTTCTCCACAGTTATTACACATTTTATGTGTTTTAGACAGGCTGAACTCAGGGATTTTTTGTGTGTGTGTGGTTGTGCTACTGGCCAAACTAGACATTTCATTCAGTTGAGCATCTGTGATATAAATTGACCTGGTGATAAAAGGTAACTGAGAAAATTTTTATAGAAGGATGATAATTTGCTAATGCCTTAATAATTAAAACTATTGTATAAATGAGTTTCAGGTTATGTTCTAACTACGTATTTATCCCTCTAAGTTTATTTCTTAATTTGTTTTATACAGGAAGGTCTTAAGTGATGTTTATGTTACATATGTATTATGATTTTTAAAAATAAGGTTCTACAGTTATTACCTAGTACAGCCACTCCTCACTTAACAACCTACGGTACCTGTTTAAGGACTGCTCAGACTTCGGACCAGTTCTCCCAAGTGCAGGGAATCCCCTTTCTCAGTCTGTATCATCCCTGCAGTCAGTTAATATTCACTATACGAAACATTTGCAATCAGTCACACAAGACTATGTATTTTGTTTGTAAGTGTGATGATGTGTGATGTCTACTGAAAAATACATACCCATGACTCCACAAGACATCCTCCCTAAGGCTCCTTGCTCATTGACCAATTCGCTTCATGACCTAGTTGTAGGAATGGAATTTAGTCATTAGGTGAGACAAGCCTTAATGATGCTCTTTCCCCCAAGAAGCTCTATTAAGCATTCATTTTCCAATGATTCTGTAATTGGGTGCATTTTCTTTTAAAAAAAAAAAAAATATTTATTTATTTATTTATTTATTTATTTTTGACAGAGAGAGAGAGAGAGACAGAGACAGAGACAGAGAGAGAACTGAACTGGGGGAGCTCCCAGTTCAGCACATGGTTCCGCACCGGCCAGGGCCAGGATTCAGTCCTCGGTCTCCGGCACTACAGTGAGCGCCCAACCCACTGAGCCATCCCGGCTTCCCCTGGGTACATTTTCTAAATTTCCACTTATTGGTGGGACTAGTCTAAAATGGAATATACCTAGACAAATGAGGAATAGATACTCAGGCATGGGAGACTGGAGTTATTCAAACAGAAAAGGGCAGTTTATAGACCAAGCAAAGGTCAAGCAGATGCTGAGTTCCATAGCTAAGTAGTTCAATATAGAAGTTAGGGTTGAGATGAGGATCTTCAAACAAGTCAAGGCCAAGGAGCTGGTAGGTTGGAAAAACTAAGATGATTAAAGCAATGAAGTACTGTGGTATATTGCTTGCTGGTAGTAGGAGGTGGGTTAAGAAGGTGGTGGTGAGTAACCAACTAAAGTTAGGTTAGTTCTACAGGCCTCAGGAGGGGCCAGGTGGTTCATAGTACTAGATAGATTCTGTTGGGAAAGTATACCCATGCTAAAGGGTGTCCCAGAATTTATGCAAGATTTGAATTTTGCATCATTTGTGCGATAAAGTGTTGCCAACGAAAAAAAAAAGACAGCGTGACAGCTGACAGTTCAGTGTTATTAAAAATGGAGCGCTACACGAAAGAACACGCGTTTTCATTGTTGAGCAATATTTTTAAACTAATGAAGGTTTGGCAGCTACAGTTCGCAATTTTCGTACAAAATATGGTTGGAATAGTGATTTAACTTCATCAACTGTGAAGAGATTAATGAAAAAATTTAGGGAGACGATCAATTAGTGATCTTAAACACTCTGGCCGTCCTTCAACAAGTCGTTCAACACAAAACATTGAAGCAGTTCATGAGAGTGTTGCTGAGAGTCCAGGGACATCCATTCGGCACCGTGGTCAAGGATTGGACATTTCGAGAAGCTCTCTACAGCGTATTCTCATGAAAGATTTGCATCTTCATGCTTACAAAGTTCAATTGACTCAAGAACTGGAGCCTACTGACCACACACAGCGAGTAGGGTTTGTTGTATGGATTATGGAACAACAACAAGTGGATGCTGATTTTTTGAACAAAATCATCTTACAGCGATGAGGCTCATTTTCATCTTGATGGCTTGGTTAATTGACAAAATTGTCACATTTGGAGTTCAGAAAATCCACGGGTGATTGTTGAGAAACAAGTGCATCCACAACGTGTCACTGTTTGGTGCGGATTTGGGGCTGGAGGCATCATTGGACCATTCTTTTTCGAAAATGCGGCTGGTCAGGCAATAACAGTTAATGGTGCTCGCTATCGTGACATGATCCAGTTTTTTGTGCCTAAATTGTAAGATAGTCGTGGGGACCATTTACCCGATATGCTATTCCATACATAACCCTATACTACATACTTTATGAATCAATAAAAATTTTTACAATTTTTAATTAAAAACCTGTTTTCTATCAAAATTACTTGCGTGAATTTTGGGACACCCGTTATATTACTGAACTATCTGTTACTCTTGAGTCAGTCTATAGAATGTTAACAGGAATCTAAATATATCCTTTCTAGCTGATTGGTTTTTTTTAATGGCTAGATATTTGATAAGGCCTGGTTGCTTGTTATGACTGGTGAAATTCAAACTTACTTGAAATGAAAGCAAATTTTATTAAGGGAGGAAATTATTAATTAGGATAGAGTATCAGCTACATTTTATAATACTTTTTCCCTTACTGCAATTGGAGTTTTGGTTCTATTGTAAACACCTATAGTAAATAGCTATGTTTCTTGACTTCAGTTCAGCAGTGTACATGTTTCTAGTGTTCAATTCACATGTTGAATTTAAATGGAAGATCTCCTTATCTGGAGGTAGGAATAGCTTAGTCAGGCAGATTCCTTAACCTGAACAAATACAGTTAGGAAATATAGTCAAAGAAGAATGCCCACCACTCTTTAAGTGATAGCTTCTAGTAACTTTGGACTATTATCTAAATTGCTCATTGTTCTGGGGCAGTTTGCCGACCACTGTTCTGGGGCATTGTCAGATGTTATTGTGTTGTGCTTGGGTGGGATCTGCAGCCAATTCATGTGTATGCATTTTAGGATGTCAATTCTGTAGGTTTCTGTACCTTGACCATGTGTAATAATTAGGCCAGGACTTCTGCATCATGTTTATTGAATGAAAAATAATAACAGTTATAAACCTGTGACAAGATTATGTTCAAGGTGTTAACTAGATACATGGCCTTGGTATTGGCACTCCCTATGGCATATAAAACTCACTGATTCATCGTTCTAATCAGATGGAGACATGAGTAATCCTAAGAATTTTTTCATGATCTATTTGGCCTAGGAAATTGGCAGACAATAAGGGAGGGCATCTAGGAACCCAACTTTTTTTTTTTTTTTTTTTTTATCTTTTTTATATTTTATAGAGAGTAATTATTTTATCTTCAGTGCATATTTATTTTTATTTTACTTTTGACCGATAGAGACAGAGACAGAGATAGCTAGAGAACCGAACTGTGGGAACTCCCCAGTTCAGCATGTGGGTCCGCCTGGGCCGGAGCCGGGATTCGATCCTCGGTCCTCGGGGCCTCAAAGCGAGCGCTCAACCCGCTGAGCCGTCCCGGCTTTCCCCCCAACTTTTAAAGATTATAAAAATGTCACAATTATTTTTTCTCCTAGGAAAAGGCATATTTTACATAGCATTAAAAAAAAAGCAGAATGGGTTATTTTGGGGAGTATATGGGAGAGTTTTTTAAAAACTTAACAAAATTTAGTTAACTACTATCTATAGGTTATCTACATAGAAGATAAAGGAATAGTAAGTCATGGCCTTTATTTAACTAAGTGTTAACACATGCACAAGTATGGATTTGTATGATAGTATGACTTTATGTGTAAGACGCAGTCATAGTATTCACCTCTCCTTTTTTCTCCTCCTGAGACAGGGCATATAAGGTTAGCTTTTATTTGCAATTTTAAGCACATTTCCAACTTCTGATTTATATTTGCCTAATCTGTTCAGTAATGTGAAAATTAGTGTTTGGAAAGAATAATGGAACAATTATATTTTTACAGAATCACAGAGGTATAAGTGACTAAGAACTTGGTATCAAATTTCATTTGGTATCTTTGTGTCTTATAAAGTACCAAAAAAAATAGCATATCCTATGCATCCCCTTTAGTCCACCACTTGTTTTAACTGGTCTTGATTTTTGTTGATCACCATATTCTAGTTATTTTAGGTGCCTGGTCGTAATTTTTGGCTTATCCTATTTCCTATACTCCATAAGATGTTGCAGAATATCTTTCACTTGTAGTTTAACATTCTGAGTTTGGAACCATGTACATGTGTTACTATCCATTAAATCAGGGGTCTCCACAAACTTTTCAGTCCGCGGGCCACATTAACTATCAAACAGCAGTTTGGGGGCCGACTACACACTCAAGGTCCAAATAAAAAAGAATCAAAACATAGATGTTGTTTTTAATTATTTATTTAATATTATTTTATTCAGATAAAAAGGTCTCCACGGGCCAGATGAGAAGGCCTCGCGGGCCGTAGTTTGGAGACCCCTGCATTAAATCAATGAAATCAAACACACAGAACTTAACTTGCAAATAGCCTATGAAGTTGGAGTGGTTTGTTTTATATTTACTTTTTAAATTCGGTGTTCTTAGTGGCCCATTTTGGTTTCTGGGAAGCATAGTTTCACTCTTTTGCCATAGGGCACACTATACTGAGAAGCACGACATTATGACCAGAGACTTAAATATTAAACATGGTACAGTAGAATTTTTTAATAGTTAAGTAAATAATTTTGAGTCAGTAGCTTTTGTAAATATTGTATAATGACTCTAAACTAAAAAAAAAAAAAATCATATGTATTACAATATGTATCCCTGTGTGTGGGATAAAATAATAGCTCCTCCACAAACATTGATTCTTTTCTATGGAGTTAGCAGCCTTAGGACTCAGCAGTTGTTAGAATGAGGCATTTTTGTTACATATTAACGACTGTATTTGGGATTTTTTTAACAATTAATTTTTTCCTCCTCCTAATAAACAAGTTTTCAGTGAAAGGCTGCCATCTTGTGGTTTTTAAAAAATACAAAATTTAAGAACAAAATAATTGTGATAGGACTGCTGAGATTTTATGTATTGTAGTTGTTTTATGATACCAAAATAAGTAAGAAATGAATAATATTAAATCTTTTTGGATTATATTTATCTTTTGGACAGATTTTTTTTTCTCATTTTATTTGAATATTACATACTTTCAAATTTCTACTAATTAAAAATTCTACTTTTAGCCCACTCAAACATCAGTGGTAAAAATACTGTTCTACAATTGTAGTTTTAATTGAGAACAGGTATTCAGAATTTTTATAGTATCAAGGCTTTTCTGGTGTCACTAATTATAATAATAGAATTATTTGGGTAAAAAATACTTTTTTTTCAAATGTAATTACTTGAGAAAATATAGCCAAAGGAGCCTTAATTTCATAATATAGAACTCCATTTAATACTGATATTTAGAAAAAAGGAAACGTCAATTTGGACCTCATGTTTCGGTAGTTAATATAAACAAATAATTAATTTTCCTTTAAAATGTTAGGGAGACCCTTATTTATAGTTATGGAAATTTTTTTTAAAGGTTTATTTTATTGCTTTTAACAGAGAGAGACAGAGAGAAGGGGGAGGGCCCAGAGCAGTCTCCATAGTTGTAAGTTATTAGTTTTTGACATGATTTCATTCCACACAGGTGGGCAGGAACTGGCTGAGGGCCTCCTGCATGGGAGGCACGGCCCCTCAGAAGGGCTTCACATGGGAAGCTGGCTCTAGGGAGAACCAAACTGGGGCCACACCCAGTTTAGCAGATGGGTCTGACAGGCACTTGATCTTCAGTTCCTGGGGCTGCAACTTGAGCAAATCTTAAAATCACCTCTTACCTAAGGAATGGAAAGTGCCTGCAAGCTTGGGGTCATCTAGCTCTTATATAATATCAGGGCTGTTTCTATATGATATATCATCAAGTTATACTCGTAAAATTGCTTTTTGAAATAACGTTTTATTTATTAAATCTCATATCTTGATTTATATCTTCTGGCCATCTTGGTTTGTAATCATTGTATTTATAAATAATAAATATTCATTTCTTCAGAAATGTCTAATTACTGAAACATGTAGTGCCTCTTTATAGAACAAGGAGAACATGTATTCTCTCAGAGACAGCCAGGATTCTGGTACCTTGGTCCTGTGGACTTCTATAACCTGGATCACTAGTAATCATGGAAAGGAAATCTTTGAAAAAGAATGTTGTTATCCACCAAAAACTAATGTAATGCTCCTGAATTGCTCCTCTAATTTTAGGCAGGTTATGGTAGCCTTTATTTATACTTCCTCTTCTTTTGTTTCCCCCTTAAGCAGGGAAGGAGAAGGCTTCAAGTCAGGGTTGTGATTTGATGTCTTGGTGCTTTTTCAAATGTCTTACAGTTATGCTAAAAAAGAATCAGATCTTAATGGAGCCCAGATGAAGCTCCGAGAATATGAAGCAGCCCTGAATTCTAAAGATGCAACTCTGGCTACTGCACTTGGTGACAAAAAAAGTCTAGAGGGAGACCTGGAGGACCTGAAGGACCAGATTGCCCAGGTAAGGTAACCTCTGCTCTTGAGCCACATTTGGCAGGTTAATTACCTCTCCTGCTTTAATTGGTAGGTTGATTTTTAAATTAATTTTCTATTTTTATTTTAAAAAATTTATTAATTTGAATTTATAATGGCTTATCTTAAAGATGGCCTTGAGGTAGCTAACATGCAAAGCACCTTCACTCTTCAGTCATTGTATATTTGAATATGCAGTCTTATTGTTGCCCTTCTTCCTCTGCTGTGCTTATGCTCTTTCTGGTTTTCGCTCTCAAAGCCTTGGTGCATTATTGTACCAAAATGTGAGGTAGGAAAAGAGAAGGTATCATAATGGCTCTGTGCACACAGGAAAAATGCAAGTGGTAGCTAAAATCGTTGGTTTGAGTTTTGAAATGTAAGTCAGAGGTCTCTGTTCATTCCCTGTTACCAGTTACCAAATGTGAGAGGTGTTTTGGTGTGGCTGTCTGGGTGGGACCAGCAGTTGAACACTCAGTTTTGTGATGAAGGTTATAATGAGGGACTCATATATTTGTAAATGTATAGAAGTTGTAATCCTTAATTTGATTCAGTCTATGATTATTAATTAAATTAATTGTCAACTAAATGACTGCTGTATAATTTTCATCAATCCTTTTTCCTTATGTTAGTTGGAAGCCTCCTTAACTGCCGCCAAAAAACAGTTAGCTGATGAAACCTTACTTAAAGTGGATTTGGAGAATCGCTGTCAGAGCCTAACTGAGGACTTGGAATTTCGTAAAAGCATGTATGAGGAGGTAACTATATATAATTTTACTTTTTTGAGGTATGGGGGGAAATTTTGAAGGTAAATTATTCAAGGTACTACAGCTAAAAGGTTGCATATAAGAATTCAAGCTGTTTCGGTAAACTGATGTGCTTTCACTTCATCTTGGTCATAGCTGTTAATTACTTTCAACCTATTTAAGCATTTGTATTATCTATTGGTGCCTAATAAATTACTCTAATTTAGCAGCTTAAAACCAAATACCTTTATTGTCTCATGGTTTCTGAAAGTCAGGTATCTGAGAGCTACTCAACTGGATGATTATGTTTCAGGGTCTCTCAAGAAATTATAGTCCGGTTTTCAACCTGGGTTACAGGAAATGCTTCTAGCCTCATTCAGCCACCTCAGGCTGTTGACAGGAGATGTTAGTTCAACATGGGCTTCTCCATAGGCTGCTCACAATATGGCTTCTCCCAAGAGCGAATGATGAGGGCAAGAGTGAGAGTGCAATACAGAAGCCTCATTATCTTCTGTAACCTAATCCCAGAAGTGATATACCATCACTCTTCATCACACATACCAACTATGACAGTGTCAAAAGATGATACAAGGTTGTGAATACCAGGAGGCAGTAGCCATTAGGAAACATCTTGAAGTCTGGCTATCCACAGCATTTATAGTTATGTTTGTTTTTTAAAGATTTATTTTTAATTGTTTTTGACAGAGAGAGAGAGAGAGAGAGATACAGAGATACAGAGACAGACAGAAGGGAGAGGGCCCAGAGCACTCTCCATAGTTGCACATCATTGGTTTTTCCACATAATCTTTTTTGGTTTTTTTTTATTGTTTTTGACAGAGATAGAGAGACAGAGACAGAGAGACAGAGACAGAGAGAAGGGGGAGGGCCCAAAACAGTCTCCATAGTTGCACATCATCGGTTTTTCCACATAGTTTCATTCCACAGGTGGGCACGAGACTGCACAGGGCAGGAACTGGGCCGGGGTCTCACCCCGGTGAGAACTGAACTGGGGGCACTCCCCAGTTCAGCATATGGGTCCGCACGGGCCGGGGCCGGGATTCGATACTCGGTCCCCAGGGCTGCAAAGTGAGCACTTAACCCACTGAGCCATCCTGGCTTCCCCCCACATAGTTTTATTCCACAGGTGGGCTTGGGCTTCACAGGGCAGGAACTGAGCTGGGGTCTTGCCCTGGTGAGAAGCAAACTGGGGGCACTCCCCAGTTCAGCATATGAGTCTGCATGGGCTGCAGCTGGGATTCGATCTTCAGTCCCCGGGGTTGCAAAGTGATCTCTTAACCCACTGAGCCATCCCGGCTTCCCCTAGTTATGTATGTATATATTTTAAATCGTTTTAAGCCTTAACATCTGTGGTAAAACCTTGGAAGTGGAAGTCAGTAACTGTTGCCAAAAAAGAAGTAATAAAATGGAAGGGGAATGTATTTTCCTCAAAATTGGAAAGGGTTGGAATTAACCCAAGGTGGAGAATGAGCAGTTAATGTTTTTAGAAGTAATATAATTTTGAAAACAGTGACTAATGATTTAAAAATAGAAATTTATTGTATAAGTTAAAATTTGTTTTAATTAGAGAAAAACTATAAAGATCTGACCATTTTATAGCAATATAGTATTTAAAATAGTGTTGCTGGAGTGAGGTGCACGTACTGGACAAGCAGTCAGACTTGGACAACTGTTGAGTCAGTTTCTTATTTAAAAATGAAATACCAATACCCGCTATTTGTTTCTTCAAGGAGTGGATTGAGAATCAAAGTGGAATATTGTGTGTGAAAGCTCCTTATAAACTCTAGTGAATGCTATCATATATTACCGTATTTTCCGGTGTATAAGACGACCGGGCGTATAAGACGACCCCCTAATTTTACAGTTAAAACATAGGTTTAGGCCTATATTCGCTGTATAAGACTACCCCCCACTTCCGAGGCTGTAGTCTTATACAGCGAATATAAGCCTAAACCTATGTTTTAACTGTAAAATTAGGGGGTCGTCTTATACGCCCAGTCGTCTTATACGCCAGAAAATACGGTAGTTAGCAACAATTTTGCTTTATAAATGGAGTTGTTTCTACATTAAGTTGATTAACATTTTTGTTTTGTTAAAGTTGTCTGTGATATAGCATTACTTTTTTTTTTTTTAGTTTTTATTTTTTAGTTGGGACTTGACAATTCAATATTGTATTAGTTTCAGGTGTACACATAAATGTAGTTACACGTTTATATAATTTACGAAGTGATTCCTCCTCCCTCGATAAGTTTGACTCTATTCCCTATGCTGTATTTACATCCCGGTGACTATTTTGTAACTGCCAGTTTGTACGTTTTAACCCCTTCACCTTTCTCACTCACCCACCCAGCCCCTCCCATCTGGCAACTATCAGTTCTTGGTATCAATGAGTCTGTTTCTGTTTCATCTGTTCATTTATTTTGTTCTTTAAGATTTATTTGATTGTTTGAGAGAAGGTGAAAGAGAGAGAGAGAAAGAGAGAAGGGGGAGGACCCATAGTAGTCTCCATAGTTGCACATCATTAATTGTGCAATGGTTTCATTCCACACAGGTGGACATGGGGCTGCATGGGGCGGGAACCAAACTGCGAGCCTCTGGGAGCCTCCCACACAGGAGGTGACAACCTTTGCTGCCGAGCCATCCTAGTGGTTACTAGTTGCGCCACAGTTCAGCATATGGGTTTGCACAGGCCTGGGCCAGGAATCGAACCCCGGACCTAGCGATTGAGAGGCAAGCACTCAGCTGCTGAGCTATCCCAGTTTTGTTCTTTAGATATCATTTGCAGGTATCACTACTTAGCTTTCATACTGTTTGGGACTCCTGCATTTAAAACAGGAGTAGGGTATTTTTTTTCTTTGCAAATCACTGGTTCTACATAAAATAAGTGAAAAATGGCATCAGTAAAAAAATATTTTTATAGTTGTTTGGGTAGCATCTTTAAATGTTTGGCTTTTACCTCTTTTGAGAATAAATTTTATTCTTTTTTTTTTTTTTTTTTAATCTTGAATAGAAGATACAGTTCTGTTCAATAAATATACCCTAAGTTCCTTATTATGAACAGTTAAAGGGGCAAGAAAGAGGAAGGGGGAAAACCAGGGAGAAGAGGAAGGGAGGAAGACAAAGGACAAAATTATTAGAAGGTGCTTGACATTTATTCAACTAAGTGTTTCATTTGCATGTTTTTCACTTAATTAAATAGATGTGAACCTTGGGAGGTTAATAGCAGAACTAGAATTTGAGCCTGGTTTTTTGATTCTTTCAAGTATATTTTCCTCTGCCAAGAACTGGTAAAAGAAAGATGAGGAAAGGCACAGAACAACGCGTGCTGTAAGATGATACAGAAACAAGAACTTCAGTGGGTTATATCCCCCTCTTGTGGCCTCTTTAATTATTGCCATTAAAGACAAATCTATTGTATTTTCAGAGCTGGAAGCTGGAATGGAAATTTTATTGTTGGACTTGAGCTCCTAGCCATTCTAGTTTTGGATAGTTATTAAAATACAAAGTGAAGGATTATGCTTACATTTCTGTTCTTTAATACTGAATTGCCATATGTACTTAGCGTAAAGTAATATTGTTAAAAAGATTCTGTGTCGATAGATATTGGTACTTCAGCACCAGCTCTTAAAATAAATCATATGAATTATCTTGCTATACCTACTATTGCATCTTAGTATGTCTAAGAAAATGGTTTTATTGTGCAAAAATCTTATAGTTGAAGTTGTCCTGGTAAGTTTAACATTTCATGTGGATGTTTTTCAGTAGTACCCTTAGGATCATCAGTACTACAATTTAGGAAATTGTATACATAGTTATACATGATTGAATGGTACTTTAGTAAGTCTTTTTAGGCCATTCCTTGCTTTCAGAGAAATAAATAGCTAGGCCAGTTTCTGAAAAGAAACATAAAATTCCCAGTGCTTGAGATGCTACTGTTTCATTAGTTCCATCTCAAAAGTTGTCTCATTGAAAATGAAGGCAAAAACGTGTCTATTCATGTGCCTGCCCTAGGACAGACACAAGGAGGTTGGTGTATAAATCTTCAGATTGCTCTGACGTCACTCAGACTTGTACCAATGCAGCCATGTTAAGTAACTTGGTTTTATCTAATTTTCCCTTCAGGAGATTAATGAGACCAGAAGGAAGCATGAAACTCGCTTGGTAGAGGTGGATTCTGGGCGTCAGATTGAGTACGAGTACAAGCTGGCTCAGGCCCTTCATGAGATGAGAGAGCAACACGATGCCCAAGTCAAGCTGTACAAGGAGGAGCTGGAGCAGACTTACCATGCCAAGGTGAGCAGCCTCCTGAGGATTGCGCTATACTCTTACCCTGCACTCACCGTCACTCTGATGTTTGGTTTGTTCTAGTTTTCTTAGGAGGATTCCTTTAGTTTCCATGAGTATAAAAAATGAATTTTTTAAAAGCAATTGTTTATAAATATTCATAGAAATGATTCAAAGAAAGTAAGGTTATTCTAATATTATCTGAGGTAAGAGTTTATCTTTTCGTCCCACTGATCATGTCATGTCATAGTCGTTAAACCCAACCCATCAGAAAATACTTTTCTTCCAATAAGTACTAAGCGTGCTGTCCTACACATCCAATTAATAGTGAGTGAATTCTGGGGTGCATCTAGTTCTCACTTCCATGTCATCATTGTACATAGGTTGTGACCACCACACTTCGGGCTTTTTTGGACAGAGATGAAATGGAAAGTTTTGTATTTCTTATGTCACTATTACTCATTTAAAAAACAGTATAGAAACTTTCTACTTGTGTTAGCAGACCATGCAGAAATCCATAAAATCGTCTCCGAGTACAGGCTTTCTTAATAAATGATTTTACGCCAAAGTGTTAAATGTTACATGATTTGATTAAAAAGAATTATTAGTAGAAGACTTAGAGAATTAGGGTCATTGAGTTGTTGAAAAATACTCCATTTCATGGCTTTAAACTGTTTATGTTGTTTTTAATCTATTTTATGAAGTAGCTGGCTGCTGAAAAGGGGAGATCTTTTAAACTCTACATTCAATTGTCTTAACATTTATTCAGTGCTAGACATTGTGCTGGGCCATGAAGGAACTAATCTAAGAATCAGTCGGCTATGTAGACTATGGCCAGGAAGACACGGCATACAGAAAAATGTGCCCGAGACACATGCAGAACAGCTGTTATGGGCATTGGGAGGAACAGAATATTGTTTCTACCTAATCAGCTGTTTTTTACTTAAAGGCAGTGTTTCCATCTGGTTGAAATAATCTGTAAGTTAGTGCTTTCTGCTTAATTGTTTTATATTCTGTATTAGATTTGGTGGGTTAGAGATATGTGATGTTAACATCACCACGGTTAAATTGTTACTGCCCAGTCTCCTTATTAACAATAGTATTTGAGATATTAGAGGTATAATGGATGAAATAATGAAGCAGTCAACTGGGTAAAAGACTCAGGTATATTGTTAAAGCTCATACATTGAAAGACTTGGGTAATTCATCCCACGTCAGCCAAGTTCATGATGCTTTTCCTATTTCATCAGCCAGTTACCAGCAGGGCTTAGGTTCTAAATGAAATACTTTGAGATGAATCATGCTTCCTCATTTCACTAGATAAGACTGACTAGGGTTTGTTTCTTCTTTTAGCTTGAGAATGCCAGGCTCTCATCAGAGATGAATACTTCTACTGTCAACAGTGCCAGAGAAGAACTGATGGAAAGCCGTATGAGAATTGAGAGCCTTTCATCTCAGCTTTCTAACCTACAGAAAGAGGTAAGCAAGCATCTTCCCCTAAGAGTAATTGAAGTTGAACTTGAAAGCCACCTCTACCACAGTAGTTGAACTGCTTTGTTCTGCTTGATGTCACTTTTCAGAGAGGTGTTTTTCTGCACTCTGCTTTCTCAGTGCTCCCCAGATTTTTTCATTTGCATTGTATGAACATCCTCCAAGCAAAAGACTTATTCCTAAATTAACAGATTACCCAGAACCAAGAGAGTTACCCTTGAGGAATAACCTCTACTAGCTTATTCCTTGGCCTTATCCCAGAACAAAAGTTTTCTGAGCCAGCCAGCAGCAGCATCTTCATACACTGCTCTTCCTAACATAACTCTTTTTCCATCAAATTTGGACACCATAATGAAGAAAACATGCAGAATTTCTTTGTGGGTGGTAAATGCTTTGTGTTTCTAGACAATTCGCCCAGTGCATGAACTGTGTAATAATTAGGACCTTGGGATTTAGTTTGTGTATTAGTTAATAATTTAGTGACTGATTCATTCAATATATACCTACAACAAATGACTGCGTTGTTGGTTGTGTTGACCGGGTGCCGCTTAAGCAGGAGTGGACACTACTTGAAATCCCTTTTAGTCTGAGGTTGATGTTGTGGACACAAAGTATACATACAACTCCCTAAGTGTTCAGAAGGCATTAATAATCTTAATTACTTGGAAAGTAACTTCAACTTCTGCTTTCCTTAAGGGAGGAAATTTTATTGTTTTAAAACAATTTTTCACATAAGAATAAACTTGTATCTTACTCCTTTTTTTCTCCCAAAGATTTATTTTATTGTTTGAGAGAAGTTGAGAGAGAAGAGGGGAGAGCCCAGAGCAATCACCATAGTTGTACATTATTAGTTGTGACATAGTCTCATTCCACACAGGTGGATGTGGGGTGCTTGGTGTGGGAACCAAACTGGGGGCTTCCCACAAAAGGTGAGAACCTTCGCTGCCATCCTGGTGGTTAGCAGTTGCTCCACAGTTCAGTATATGGGTTTGCACGGGCCAGGGTCAGGATTCTATCCCTGTATCTCATGGTTGTAAGGCAAGCGCTCAACCTGCTGAGCTATTCTGGCATCCCTTTGTATCTTTTTCTTGGTTAAGCTTTTAATTTTATTTTTAGTAAAATCTTTTTCTGATTATAAAACTGAAGGCATTTGTTGCAGGAATTTAAAACAAAGCGGACAATGGGTTACGTAAAATAGGGTAATTAAAAAATTAGATTTGAAGATTTTACATTGCTTACTATGTGTACTTTATTACTCGTAACATAAGTTGTGGAATTGTTTAGATCTATTTGTCCTGATAGTAGTGTTTTGAAGTTTTCATTCAACACTAAAGTGGGAAAGACCTATGGGTTCACTCAGTCTGACCATATATACCTAGGTGAGTTTAATGACTTATTTAGTGGCTGCGCCCTGATAAATGGGTTTCATTCCTAGTTTCCAATTTTCACTTTACATCTTATTCTCTTCAAAGACTTTCTTTTAGAAATTTACCAAATAATCTTATTTTCATTATAGACTCTTAACAGGAACCTTTCTGAAAATAGACCTTTGTTCTTACTCTTGAGTTGACATTTACTACTTCATTTAATAAATTATATTTGTTATTTCCCTTCCCTTTAGTTTTACATTTTACTATCTTTTATTTTAAAATGTTTGTTTGGCTACTGTGTAATCCACTTGATATATCGTAGGTTTAGATGTTTTACAGATGAGGAGTCTGAGACTTGTCTGTGGTTAAGTATAGAATTTGGCTATGAAACTTATAGCCACTTCTAACTCAGGTTCAGGGCTGTTTGCCTGCTTGTTGTATTTGTATCCTTACAAGTTTGTTTTTTTTTGTTCAGTTTAGTAGATTTTAATGAGTTAGAGCCTGAAAGTTCCCAGGAGCTGACTTCTTAGGAAATAGGAAAGAAGCACCTCTTTCAACCAGAATAGTTTTAAATGTCTCTGTCTGGGGTGGGGGAGGGGAGAAGTAGGGATCCTTTTCTCTATTCATTACTATTAGATTTTATGATAAACAATATATCTTGAGTAATATCGCCATTGATAAATTTTAGCCCTAGATCATTAAAAAGAAGAAAGCCATCTCTTAATTTTTCCCCATTGTATATCTTGTAGTATTTTCACTGATTCATATTAGTTTCATCATGTTGCCTGTTAAGCCATGGAATTTTCTTGCAGTTATATGATTCATATTAGTGAAATACTTCAATTTTATTTTATATTTTTTTAAGATTTATTTTATTGATTTTTGACAGAGAGAAACAGACAGAGAGAGACAGAGAGAAGGGGGAGGGCCCAGAGCAGTCTCCATAGTTGACATTAGTTTTCCATATGTTTCACTCCACAGGTGGGCACAGGGCTGCGCAGGGCAGGAACTGGGCCAGGAACCTCCCACATAGGTCCTGGCAAGAACTGAACTGGGGGCACACCCAAGTTCAGCATGTGGGTCCGCATGGGCTGGGGCCGGGATTTGATCCTTGGTCCCCGGGGCTTCAAAGCTAGCGCTTAACCCGCTTAGCTATCCCAGCTTTCCCTTCAATTTTATTTAAAATTGATGTAGCCTTTAGAATGCTTACTTTAGAAAATGTTTTTAAATAATAGATGGTGGCAATATTATATTTTAGAATTAAGAATTTCATATATTGCCAGCAGCATTTCTGTCATTTCTATCTAGAATTTTTACTTTGGCCGAATTAATTGTTTGGTCAGAGTCTTGTTTCACTCACAGGGGCTCAGTGGCACTTTGACACAGCACCTTTAGTTTTTATTTTCCTAACCACTAGGACACTGGAAACTTCTATTGCAGCTAGAGCATAATAAACTAGTACAGTAAACTAAAGAGATCAAAGACCATGAAAAGTCAGTCATAAAATTTTGACATTAGAGGTGGGATATTACAGATTATCTAGTTAGATCTCTTCGTTTTCCAGTTGTAGGTACTGGTTTAGTGAGTGCCAACAAGTCTCACATGTAGCTTAATGACAGTATTGGGAAGATTCTCGGTCTATTTCTCTTGTTGCATTCTGTGTATTTAACTATATAACAAATGTAGTGAAGCTAATTAAAATACAAATTAAATATTTCTATTTAAAATACAAAATGATTCAGAGTAACCTTGAACATTTTTTATATGTAATTTTTTATTTCTCCCTTTTAAAGAACTCTAGCATCAAAGCCAGACAAATAGGGACATTTTGGGGTTTACAAATCTAGGTTCATAGGTTATCTCTGATTATTAGGTAGTTTATGTCTTATCAGCTGTCTTAGATTCCACCTTGTTGCCTATTCTGTCTACTGCCTACATGGGAAATAAAGTGAAGAGATTGATTGAAGACATTTTGAACTTACACATTTTTTCTTATGGAGGAAAGAAAATATAAGAAACCTGAGGGGAAAAAAGATTGATTTCTCAGTTTCTAGCATTGTCTTTGTAAATGTAGTTAAATTCATGTTCTTTGAAGCTAGGATTTTGTTTAGCATCACTCTTTAAGTTGAATATTTGCTCTGATATACATAGAATGTCAGATGCTACTCTGAATTGTAATTAATTGATTATTTTTTAAACAACCTTTTTAATTTGGCATAATTCTAGATTTACCATAACGTTGGGAAGATAGTATAGATAGGTCCCGTCACCTTCACCCAGTTTCCCTCACTGTTAGCATCTTATATCACCATGGTGCATCTGTTACAGCTAAAGCACTGACATTGATGTATCACTATGAACTAGACTCTGGGGCAGGGTTGTCCAACCTTTTGACTTCTCTGGACCACATTGGAAGATGAAGAATTGTCTTCAGCCACACATAAAATATACTAACAGTAACAATAGATGATGAGCTAAGAAAAAAAAAAAAGTCACAAAAAATTTTCATAATGTTTTAAGAAAGTTTACGAATTTGTGTTGATCTGTTTTCAAAGTCGTTCTGGGCCACATGCGAGTCGCAGGTTGTACAAACTTGCTCTAGACTATTTGTGTTTTACTACATTTCCTATTACTGTCATTTTTCTATCCCAGGGTACCACATGTGTCCCTAGTATCCTGGTCTGTGACAGCTTTTCAGGCTTTCCTTGTTTTTCATGATGGTGATTTTGAGAAGAATTGGTATCTTATAGACTGTCCCCCAATTGGGGTTTGTTTGATGCTTTTATGAGTAGACCAGGCAGGGTTATGGATTTTAAGTGCCCTTGACACATCATATCGGATTATATGATATCCACATTACATCACTGGTGATGTTAACCTTCGTCTTTGGGTAAGGTAGTGTTTCCCAGGTTTTCCACTGTCAAATTGCTATTTTTCCCTTTGTACACTCTGTTCTTGAGAAAGTCCTTAAGTTCAGCTGACTCTCAAAGGTGAAGGGCAGGAATTCAACTGTACATCCTGAAGCAGGAATATCTACATTTATTAAGTGGAATTCTTGTGTAAAGTTTTATTTCTTCTTCCCTTTGTTTATTTGTAAATTTACTTATTTGTTTATATTAGTGTGGACTCATGGGTATTTATTTTATATTTTGGGTTATAATCCAATACTACATTATTTTATTGGCTCAGATTGGCTATGGCATTCCCCTGTTTTGGAGTACTTCTTTACTTTCTTACACTCTAAGATGCTCCAGGATCATTTGTATCTTTCCTGCTTCAGCCCTGGAATCAGCCATTTCTCCAGGGAGCCCTCGTTATTTTTAATGGACAATGGTATATAGAAATTGAGATTTGGGCTCTGAGTGTGCTCATTGGTACTGGGGAATACTGGGGAGTCTATGCTCTCTTGCTGACAGAGCTAAGTAATCCATGTACGTAAGCTAACCCACATTTACACACTTATCTGTCTACGTGTCTTTACAATAAGCTAAATTTGAGTCCATACTGATGTGTCTGACTCTAACCCCATACTACAGGGTTCATGTTAGGCTTTGTTTCTCACTTATGTATAACTTTTCTGTGAGAAATAAATTTACTAATGAGAGTGTAGTGTTTTGCACAGTAGGTACCTTCTACAGACCACACTATATTGTACAGTCTTTGGATGCTAATTGAGTGTGAAAGAGCATAGCGATCCTAAAGTGACACTCTCCTTAAAGGAACAAGCAGAGTCCCTTTTTTTTGGTTTCTGAATAGTTATAGCAATTCTCCAAAAACATACTCACCCTTTTCTTCTTTTGTCAATGAGTTTCCTGTCCTTTTAGTTCTTTACTTTTGTTAACTTATACTTATGAGGTAAAAAGGCGTATATGGGAGCCATACTCAACTTTTATTAAAACCATGATTAAAAAATTTATTTTTATTTAGACATATATGGAAAAATTATATGTACATTTATGACATTTATATTTTATGAATATGTCTTGTTTTAGTCTTGTAAGCCACAACTTTTCTGTGGTCTATATTTTATATTGGAGGAGTTTGGGTGTTTAATTCATTAAAATAAAAATTTCTTGAATTTTAATGTTAGACATTCCTTAGTGTTCTATTTGCTTTCTAGTCCAAGAAATGGTTTATGGTTTAAAATAGCTTCCTTGTGCTAATGTGAGAATGTTTCTAGAAAGTAAGTGTGTTCCCTTGAATCTGAAGTCTAGGGCATGTTTGGAGAGGATTCAAGAGTTGGAGGACTTGCTTGCTAAAGAAAGAGACAACTCTCGGCGCATGCTGTCTGACAAAGAGAGAGAGATGGCAGAAATAAGGGATCAGATGCAGCAACAGCTGAACGATTACGAGCAACTTCTTGATGTGAAGTTAGCCCTGGACATGGAAATCAGCGCTTATAGGAAACTCTTAGAAGGTGAAGAAGAGCGGTAAGTAACTTAGCTGTCACTCCTACCCCATAGTCTACTTTTTGCCTCCACCCATTTATTTAAAGAAAAGTAAATAGGATTAGGTTTTATTTTAAAACAATTAAGGCAACTTTAAATATTTTCTGTTAATTACTTTTAACACGTAGGAGTAGAGGTAGGTCATAATAGATCACGTTTCTACTTCAGCACAGAAATTGTTGCTCAAGCAGTCTGTTATTAAATTATTATTATTGTAAATGCTGGGCTGTGTCATGATGGAGTCTTTCCTTTAAGATTTTAAATCTTTTTCAAATGTCAGTATATAAATCTTTCTCACACATTCTCAGAAAAAAGTTCCAAGGAAAAGTGTCTGGTTTAGAATAAAAAGCCATCCAATTTCAATATTACATACATTGTAATTGTAATTTTTTTTTAAAAAATTTACGTATGAAAAGATTAAGCAAAGTATACAAAATATAACAGTGTGGAGGGTCATGGTAAGTGGGATGATTTCCTCCTCTGGTTTCTAAATCTTCTGTGTTATGGTATTATTTTATTCCTAGGAAAAATATTTCAATTTATATTTTTCAAAAAAATTGATGGTGGCCATCCTAGCACAAAGAAATTAATGTTAGTTAAGGTGTATATTGGCTTTGCCTAACAGATTGTTAGTATGTTTTGCTTTAGAAATTCATGTGCAGGGTATTAATACCCATTTTTAAGGTAGGGAGGGGCATATGTGTTTCATGAACAGAATGTTTTATTTTTCCTGGATAGATTGAAGCTCTCTCCAAGCCCTTCTTCCCGTGTGACAGTATCACGAGCATCCTCAAGTCGCAGTGTGCGTACAACCAGAGGAAAACGGAAGAGAGTTGATGTGGAAGAATCAGAGGCGAGCAGTAGTGTTAGCATCTCTCATTCCGCTTCAGCCACTGGGAATGTCTGCATTGAAGAGATAGATGTTGATGGGAAATTTATCCGCTTGAGGAACACTTCCGAACAGGTAAAAAAGAAAGACAGATCCATTTTTTCCAGCCAGGCTTTGCTTATTGATGGGGGTTATCTTGCAATTGTAATGACTCCTCAGCCTCTATTTGGATTTAGTGGTCTTTACAGAATAAGTTTCCTTCCTTTTTATATAAATTCATGTAGAAAGTATTAAATTAAAATCTAAGGGGGAAGAGGCATTGGTGTTCTAGGTGGTTTAAAGATTTTCTTTATTAGCCCTTCTTTACAGGGCCAGGGCTTTTTTCACTCCTGGTCACTTTGCCACAGTGACCTTCCTAAGGATGAATTATTATGACTCCTTGCCCTAGCCAAATTTGTGCAAAAAATTGGAGTTTGGGTATAAATGGTGGATATTCTTTCATAGCCATTAACCTTATGAAAGGAAGGAAATAAGAGCCAGACTCAAGTATAAGCCAGTGATTTAATTTGTATCAGAAATAGTATGAAACCCTGTCTTGAAATTATTTGCTTGGAAGTAGACATGCAATATTCATAGGGAATTCTGCAGTATGGAGCTGGGGCTCTAGAGAGCTCAGTAGTGAAGGTCCTCCCTGACTAGGCATCATGGAGCAGTGGTTGTGAAGGGCTGGGGATGGAGTGGGTCTGCAGTGGGATGGATGTCACTTCCTGAAGGACATGTTTATGATTTGTTGAGCCTTGTTTGTGGAAATTATTCCTTTTCTCGCCAGAGAGAGCTACTAAAAAACTATCTTGCATGTGGATGAAGAAATAATCTGGATGGGTAACAGAGCTCTAGCAGTTCTGATACTAAAGAGAACAGGCTCTAAGATTCAGAAGAATAAGGATATGTCTTCCTTCTGTTTCTAAGCATATATACCTGTATTTGAAAAACTTAATCAAGTGTTAGATGTTTATAATTATGATTATGACTGCTAGGTTGTGTTGTAAATGTACAAGACCTCCCTGATCTAGCAGTAAATATGACCATTTGGTTCGTGTTCCTTTTCTTCCAGTTTTGTCCTCTTTAAAATTAAGTACCCTGATCGTTAAAACTGCAGCATTGTCAAGGTTACTGTTTTGCTGAATGACAAAGCCATATTTTGTTTTTATAATGGGAAAATGTGAATCATGGGAAGACAGCCAATACAGCTAGCTTAACTGCCTATATAGATTAATTTATTTGATTATTCCGTAACTTTCTGTATATTTGAGGTGACCTTGTTTTATTTTATTGTGTGAATAGGATCAACCAATGGGAGGCTGGGAGATGATCAGAAAAATTGGAGACACATCAGTCACTTATAAATATACCTCAAGATATGTGCTGAAGGCAGGCCAGACTGTTACAGTAAGTGAATTAATCCTCATTTCATTTTGGTCTTAATTAACAGTTAAAATAATTCAAGAAAATTTTTGGTTTAAAAAGAAGCATTTTAGAAATGGGCATTAAAACATGACATTCTTTTTTAATATATATTTTTATTTATTTATTTATTTTTGACACAGAGAGAGAGAGAGAGAGAGAGAGAGAGAGAGAGAGAGAGAGAGAGAGAGAGATACAGAGATACAGAGACAGAGAGAGAACTGACCTAGGGGAGCTCCCAGTTCAGCATATGGTTCCGCATGGGCCAGGGCAGGGATTCGATCCTCGGTCCCCGGCGCTGCAAAGTGAGCGCCTAACCCACTGAGCCATCCCGGCTTCCCCAAAACATGACATTCTTAAGGAATCACATGTGCCCCACCTCATCCACTGTTATTCACCATCTCTGGTGTCGGGGTAGGGACCTATCTTTTCAAAAGAAGTCATTAGGTGATATGCACTGTTGTAAAAAGTCACCCTTTAAACATAGTATTTTAGCAAGAGTAATGTGATTCTTATATAGTGTCTAAGGTTCTATATTTAAAGAGATGGGCTAAGAACCATTCTGACTTTATCTTGAGTTCTAAATTGTTCTCTCTTGCTATGTTCTGAATACCATTTCTTCAATAGTTACCAAATATCATTTGCTCGCTTTTTAGAGGAGTATTGTCTTAATTGAGCAAACACAGAGATTCTTGGCTTTTACTTAGTAGATTTAGCAAAAAGTAAACTACATTAGCTTTGATAGAGATTTTAAAGAAGTCACTATTTTTGCCCCTAAAGAAAGTAGAGATGACTGTTTATTTTTATCAGTTCTTTTAAAAAAATATTAAACACATCTTTTAAATTTTGATTGATATAAACCTTAGTGTTTAAGATCAAAGGCTCAACAGGTTAGAATTTCTTTTTGAAAAAGTGTGTTTATAGAGCTTGGCCCCATATTGTGGAAATTTAGTGTTAATTATATAATAATGGGTAAAAATGGGAATGAATATCCTAACTATATTTTCTTCTCCTTAGTAATTACTATAGTGAGAGAAAATTGCTTGGTCTTACTATGTGTCTTATGGAAACTGTATAATGTAGTGGAAAGTATCTGATATTTTAATTCAGAAGATTCAGATTTAAATGTTCTCTCCATTTCTCTAAACTAATGTGAAATCATTACGCCAGTCATCTGTATTTTCCACTGGATATAGTTAGTTCCTCAAGGACCAAATAGATATGCATTATATAGGTCTAGTGGAAAACACAATTATTATATAAAATAATGTAATGCAGTTTTTTCTTTAGCGTTAAATGTGATAAGCTCTCTGGAACCTGGTAGTAATTAGTGATATGTAAAATTGTTCAAGGCAATAGCAAAGATAAGTTTAAAACTGTAGAACAAAAATATGAGAACTACATGTATGTATTAAACTTTCTTATAGCCACATTTTAAAAAAGTAAAGATGTGAAATTAATTTTAGTATTATACTACATTTTATTTAACCCAATATATCCAAAGTATTATCATTTTAACATGTGTTCAACATAAAAAAATTACATCAGATATTTTATCTGCTTTTTTTTTGAACTGAGTCTTCAGATTTATAGATATGCTTACAACACATCTCAATGTGGTCTAGCCACACTTCAAGTGTTCACAAGCCACATATGGCTACCATATTAACAACATAGCTCAGGAACATACTAATTTTAGGTTAAACTACCCAGTAAGATTACTGACATTTTATGATTATTATTAACACTAAACAAACTGTATGATTCCATGTGGACTAGTGAAAAGTGTTGCTTGAAATTAGGAAAACCCTGACATTCCACATAATCTGAAAATGTTTCCAGATCCAGTTGTTTTTTTTAGTTTTGTTCCAGTAAATGCTCTGTGCCCCTTTCCGTTGATAATGCTTATGGAAGATGTGAAAGCTTTAAGTGAGCATCCGAAGATGAGGGGCTCTCTTAATTAGTAATTCATAGATTTTTTTTTTCTTCCCATTTAAAACTATACCTGCCTATACCATCTCTGATAGTCTTCCTTTTTTTAGCCCTTTATATTGTAATACAATTTATGGGGTAGAAAAGTTTTCTATTTTCATATGACCTTTTAGGAAGATTAGGACAGGTAGTAAATTAGTATCTCTACATGTGAAAACATTGTAGTGATTTTCCCAGGATTTAAACTACGTTTCCTTTTCTTTTTTTTAAAGATTTATTTTATTGTTTGAGAAGGTGAGTGAGTGAGAGAGAGAGAGAGAGAGAGAGAGAGAGAGAGAGAGAGAGAGAGAAGATGGGGTGGCCCAGAACAGTCTCCATAGTTGTACATTAGTAGTAGTGACATGGTTTCATTCCACACAGGTGGATGTGGGGCTGTGTGGGAACTGAACTGGGGGCCTCCCACATGGGAGGCAGGAACCTTCACCACCATCCTGGTGGTTACCAGATAGGCTGCAGTTTCAGCATGTGGGTTTGCATGGGCCTGGGCGGGGATTCAGTTCCCAGACCTCGTGGTTGCAAGGCAAGTGTTCAACCTGCTGAGCTATCCTATATCCATCCCCCAAACCTACGTTTTATGATTCGGAAGTTTTTCTCTACTTTATCCATACATTTCTGCCAATAAACAAATATATAAAAAATGTGGCAGAATTTTCATGCTTATGAGAAATAAAATTTATTTTGTTTTATTTTGCCTATTTCAATAGCAATCATATTATCTATTGAATAATGGGTGATTTGTCCATTCCTATATTTTTGTAGTTCAGTCTCAGATACTCTGGAATATTGTGATTCTGGTCCCTGGTTGGAGACATACCAATTTCCATGAGAGTGTTCTAGATAGACTGTCTGCTGCAGAAGGTTTGAGAGAAGTGAGTCATCTTAATTTTTTCTGTAGGTAGCTGGAGGATACTATTGGAGAGAGTCAGAAGGCTTCCTTAACATGGAAGGATGGCCCATAAAGTCCGTAGAATAATAGAGTGCTAACAGCAAGTAATAATAATCATTGAGCAAGCCAACTCCCTGTGGGTAATACCTAGTCTTCATAACAATCTCTCACATATTAGAGGTACCATTTCTGTCTCATTTTATAGATAATGAAAGTCAAGGTCAGCTGAAATGTAGAGGAGTTAGGAAGTGAATGTAGGAACTTCACTTCAGAACCCTGTGTTTCATCATTTTTGTTTATCACATGGGGAAGCTGAGCCCTAGATAAACTGTTGGTTCTTCTTGACACAGCTAGTTAATATGGCAAGTCAAACTAGGACACAGTCCTGAGACTTCTAGAATCAGTCCTACAGGGGGATCAACTCTCATCATAATGTTTGTCATTGGCATTTGGGATGGCTGGGTCCTGAGTAGACTAATGTCCTTTTGTTTTTCCAGATCTGGGCTGCAAATGCTGGTGTCACAGCCAGTCCTCCCAATGACCTCATCTGGAAGAACCAGAACTCTTGGGGCACTGGTGAAGATGTGAAGGTTATATTGAAAAATTCTCAGGGAGAGGTACGGCCATTTTATCAGTATCACTACAAAGTCCCAGTTTCTCCTGTAAGTTCATCACACAAGTGTAGTTTCTTTGCAGAAATAAAAATGAAATGTGAAGTAACTAGTTGCTTAAATCAGACCAAGGCTGCTGAGTAATTCAAGGTGACACAGACTGCAGATTTTAGGAATGAAATATGAGTGTATCTTAGAGTCCTGATTATTAGCACAGGCTCCAGAGTCAGCCTGTGTTCAGTATCTGTCCCCACTGCACACTTGCTATGTTTCTAGTTTTCTTACATTTAAATGGAGATGATAGAATACCGGTAGTTCATATAAATGAGATAATATAATAAGAGTATAAATGAGGCAATCCTTGGGAAGTATGTGGACAGTACCTGGCCTCTAGTAAATGCATGTTATTAATCTTGTTACTTGCTCTGAGAGTGTGAAACTGAGTTTGAAGATCTGCTTCTGGTCGAAGAACCTACCTACTCTTGCTGTCACAGAAAGCCACCCCAGCACCCCTGTCACCCACACACCCACCAGGAGACAAAAGTGTCTGTACAGGAAGGAGTGGGTGCAGGTGAAATCACCATATTCCCTTAGGGGGGTTCCTTCTTCGTTCCTGTGGTGCTGGGCGTTGACCTCTTTCTCCGCACTGTGCTTGCCAGGTAGTCCTTTCACTAGAGTAGTAACTACATTGAGGGTAGAGTCGATTCTGGTTTTCTCCTGGTAGTGTGCCTGGCACGTAATAGGCATTCAGTAAGAATTTCCTGGAAAATTTAAAAAAAGGAAATCAAACATGGACCTTTGCTTAAGTTCAGAGAAATCAAGTAAGTAACAATATTCCTTATGGGGTTCCCTGGTATTTTCATAGGAAGCCCCATGCCTGGCTATTGTCCCATCCACCTCCCACTAAACATCTGCTGATGCTTAGTCTACTCTTCACGAGGAATTTGTTGTCTGCTGAATGAAGAGTGCCCCTCAACTCAGTCCGACACTGAACAAAACACATCCGATTTGTTCTCTGTAGACCCCACCCAGTATTGTAGTGTGAGATTTTGGGGTTTATCTGGGGAACTCACCCGCAAATACCCTCTGGGCTTTCCGGGTAGGAGGTATTCACAAATACCTGTAGGAATTCACAAGCTTTAGGGTGCCTCCTATTCTCTGCAAAAGCCCTTGTTTGCTTGCTTCTTGCTTTCAGCACTTTGGAAGCCTTCCCAGCTATCGCTGGTGCTGCCTGCCACCCAAGTGCTGGAATTACTGTAGCTCATGCTGGTGTCACCCTGACATCTGAAATTGCAGAGTACATGCCTTTTCAAAACATTATTATGAGTGGTGATTTGCTCAGATTGAAAAGCATTATTATAAGGCAGATGAAATAGGCTTTTGTCAGCCAGGGACTTGAGTTGCTATTGTGTTGTTTTTTTTTCCTGAGTAAAAATGTGTTTCAAGTTAGAAATAGTAGGATATTTGGAATGCAGCAGCTTTAGAAGTCCACACAATAGATGCAATGACTGTGAACAATGACACCGGATATGTCTTGAGGTAGTATCACCCAATGACATTTTATAAAGCTAACAGAAGCTGAGGTTTCCCCTCATAATTCATGCCACTGACTGTCAGGTTAGTTGTCTGGTTTGTCTAGTCTTTTAACAAACTTCTATTCCTGCTTGCTAGGTCCTATTAAATGACTTCTTTCAGCAGTGAGGAATGTATCAGGAATATAGTTCTTTATTTCTGTAATTGTCAGATGACTACTTTTAGTATTTGTTTATTCCCTCCCTTGCTAGCTCCCTCCCTTCCTTTCTTCCTTCAAGAGTGTGTTTATTAGTAGGTACTAGACCATATTTGCAGCAATTTATAATTACCTCCATGAAGACCACTTCTCTATAACATTGAAGGTGATTGGCTTGTCAGTTTAATTTTTTATGTATATTTTCTTCTTGCCGAGTCATTGAAAATGTCAGGAAACTCAAACTGGCTTTAAAATAATTGGATTACCTGGCTTTACAAATCCAGAGATTGTAGTCTTGATCCATTGGCTCACCCAGTGTCCCCAAGGGTCTTTCTTTGTGTTTGCTTGCTTTTCGAGTGGTGTCCCTTGTGAATTAAGGACATCTACTGGCTGGTCCCGGAAGTGCATGACTTCTGGGAAAGAGCATCTAACCCTGTGAGGCCCCCATCCCGGGTTGCCCTCTTCTACAGTGTGGGTCACATTCCCACCTCTAAGCCAGTTCCTAGAGTCAGGAGGACAGATTTAGAGCGTGAGCCTACTACTCCACTCCATAGCTAGCTGGGTCACACTTGGCTTCTTAAGACACCCGTGTCATATCTCCACGGTA
Organism: Craseonycteris thonglongyai; assembly: GCA_004027555.1. Lineage (NCBI taxonomy): Eukaryota > Metazoa > Chordata > Mammalia > Chiroptera > Craseonycteridae > Craseonycteris > Craseonycteris thonglongyai. The sequence continues at coordinate 44,416 of PVKE010003784.1, forward strand.
GCAATGGATACCCATGTGAAACTGGGGGCTCTTACTGAGAAATGAAGGAGTGGATGCTGGATGATTAAAACAGCAAATTTCACCATGCTCAATAAAATGTTTTTGTTTGAGGGAAATAGAAAATAAAGCAGACTCTCTGTACCTTCCAGAATATAGGCATAAAGGAAACATTTGTATATGCAAATGATTACTTGTATTATACAGAGATATCAGTTTAACAATTGACTCATCCATTAACAAAGCCTCCCTGATTTGTATGTAGCATTTACTGATTTCTATGGTGTAACTACTTTTATCCTGGTGATTTCAAGCTATCAACACACGGTTACTGAGCACAGAAGTGCGAAGAGATGAGCACATTAACTGGTTCTAGCTGACCTCAGTGCACCACTGAATAGATTTTGATGGGTGTGCCCAAGTCCTTACAGGGGCAGACTGATAATACAGTATATAGAAACTGTTTTTGTGTGCCTTTCAGGGCACTTGAGAGGGTGGGTATCTTGCTGAGAGGAATTTTTTTTTTTTTGTGAAGACACTTATCTATTATCATTATCATAGATAATTATTAGATAATTAATTTCCTGGGCCTAAACCTCCTAACAACTTGGTTCTCAATTTGTTCTATTATTTTTCTGTCTAAAATTTTAGACATTTAGCTTACTCATTTTCCATACAGGCTTTCAGCATTAGAGTAATTGGTTTTCAAATGTTGTCAAATGAAAAGTGCTTAAATGCAGGCTTATACTAAAAGTAGTTATGTTGAAGTAATTCCTAATTAATGAAGTTGGGCAAGTTGCTGTTTTCTAAGCTTCTCATTTGAGGCTAATAGTCTTATGTTACATCATGAGCTTTAAGAGCTAATGTTTCTATATGGGATGTATACACTGGCTCGAGTTGCTAGAAGCTAGAATGTGAGATTCTGTAACAGATTTTTTTTTTTTTAGTTTTTTCCCCACTATTTTAAGATGAGTTGAGGAAAGCTGGGTGCTTTGAGAGCTTTCTGGGAATCTTTTCTGTTTTATATGTCACCATCCCATAATCAGTATCTTAGTCCAAAGAAGTGATTGGTTTAAGGGTTCCCTTGCTTTTTTATTAGTGTTAATTTGGTTAAAGCTGCCTCATATTTGTGAAAAGGCTATTTGTGTGTATATACACAGACTGATCTCACAGAATTGAAGTTGCTGGGTAATTGAAAGACTCAAAATGATCCATCTTCCCTGGCCTTGCAACAATTATCAGAGTCCCCTAAAAAATACTACTGAATCACCTTATTTCATTCACAGAATATGTTCTTGGGAATATTTTAAATTGAAGTCTCATTTTTATGATACTTCCTTTGTTTTTTTCCTCTACCATTTTAGAGTGTCTGGTCTGTTAAATTTCAGATAAGCGTTTACTGACATTATTGTAGTAACTTCCTTTTCCTCCAGAGAAAAAGAGTTACCTTTCCTGAGTGACCTAGGGCATGGTATAGAGTAAAATTAGATGCTCTGCGGCACTCACTAGGACACTCACTCACTTGCTGCCAAGTCATCAGGATAGCCTTGTGCTTAAATGAAAACACTGCTGCATTTGTGTACGTCGGCATTCTTTACAGGAAAGGCATCTGTATTTGAGCCTTTCAGTAGAAAATGGAAATGGTTACTTTATGTCCCACAGCCAGTGAATGACAGATCTATTTTATGTGCAGAGTATGTGGAATTTCACTAGTATGTTATTAGTAGTAGGGCTCATTTATCTTGGTTCCATTTCATTCTAGGGGAACCAACTACTGAAGGATGAAAACTTTTTCTTGTCATCTCACTCATCAGGTGGTCCTGTTGCCACCATGGTTCCTGAGATCTCAGCAGCTGGCTTCCAACTTCATTTTATTCAGCATTTATTTAGTACCTTTGCTTTGCTAGGAGCCTGAGAGCTTTACTCTGAATTCATGTTGAGTGTTATAAGAATTTAGTGTGCCAAATCATTTACAGGATTCTTAGTTGCAGAATTGGATAAAAAGCAGTGGAAACTTCTCAGCAGGTATTTCAAATTGGATACCAGTAGCTTCCCTGCAGGGAATATTGAAGTTCTAAGAACTGCTACTAATCATGCAAAAGTTCCTGTTCAATAGCTAAAGTTGCTGATGAACCACTTAAAAAAAAAAATCCCTGATGTAGGAGTGGTATTTCTTAAATGTAAGCAAAGACAAGCTTCCCCTGCCCCCAAACCTTTGTGATTAGTGTGGTTTTTAACTTAAAATCAAACTACTTTCATTTTTAGGAGGTTGCTCAAAGAAGTACTGTCTTTAAAACAACCATACCCGAAGAGGAAGAGGAGGAGGAAGAAGCACTTGAAGTGGCTGTTGAAGAAGAACTTTTCCACCAGCAGGTATTACTTTAACATATTTGTTTTAAATTTTATTAACAGAATTACATAAAAACCAAAACCAGATTGGAGTTTGGTTTTTTCCTGTTGTTGAATCAGATCAGTGATCTTGCAAGTGGGGTTTTGTTTTGTTTTTGTTTTTTCACAAGGGCATATTCATGGTAGTACATTTGGTACTGAAAGAAAATGTTAATACTCATTTTTAAAATGTTTTTCTCATCAGATTTCAGTTTTATAATGTACATAATATGGTATAAATAAGTTTATACAGATTGGCGTGCATACTAAAAATTATTTACTTAAAGAATTTTGTGATTGAGAAGTTTGATCACTAAATTAGAGCAAGCATCTGCATATAAACAAAAAGAACAAAGCAATATTCAACATTAATATGAAACAAAGTTGTTGCTATATTAAGTTTCTAAATGTCTAATTACAAGATAGAGTTTAGCTGATGCTTGGGCTTTTGAGAGCCTTTGGAAAAAAGAAACTACAAATTTGATTGTAATTAATTAAGTTGAAATTATTAATAACTGATGAGCCTTCAGTTTATAGTCTCAAGCTGTTTCAGTGTGATCATTAATCAAAATTCCTATCCTTATCCTTAAAAGACTTCATCTCCAGATTTATGAATCTGTTCATTTTGCTTCATTAGCCCCAGTCCTGTTCCAAATAAACATCGTACATGTTTATGATCAAGAACCACTTGACGTAGTTTATATGAGGCAGAATGAATTTTGGAGGAATATTTAAGAACAGATAGTTTAGACTTGGCTTTAATATGAAACAAGCACAGGATCCATTTCCTGCCCTTAACTAGAAACATTATAATGACTGCAAGTAAAATAACAACCTAAGATATCTCAAGGTGTCAGACAAGTGCCTCAGATCATAAGTTCTAGAGGGTCAGATGCTAAAGGAGGCTCTCTGGGCCACCAGAGTAGTTGACGAGATCTCTGGGAAAGGATGCTTGTCCAGTATTTTGAAGGATGGACGGGCAGTTACTTGGATATGAGAAGGCAGGTGATGGTATTCTGAGGGTGTTTGAATGATCTGTTTTTACATTAACAGACCACCCCAAAACTTGGCTGCTTAAAATAATTTCTTACATTCCGTGATTCTGTGGTTTGACTGGGCTCAGTTAGGTGATGTTTTTGTTCCACATGATGGAGAATGAAGTCAATCCTGCATTGCATTCAGCTGAGACCCTGGCTAGGGCTGGAATGTTCTTAAAGTCTCTGTACATACGGCTTATCGTTTGGTAGTTTAGCCCAAGCTTTCCAAACATGGCAGCTGGCTTCCAAGAGGGTGAGAACAAAGAGCACTAGATCTCTTACAGCACTAGATCTCTTTTGGCTTTCCTGGACCACACTGGGAAAATAAGTGTCTTGGGTCCCACATAAAATACTCTTAACGGTAACTGATGAGCTAAAAAAATAGTCGCAAAAAAGTCTCATGTTTTAAGAAAGTTCATGAATTAGTGTTAGGCCACATTCGAAGCCATCTCACGCTGGGGCTGCGGGTTGGACAAGCGTGTCTTAAAGGCTAGGTGTTCCTTCCTACTATATTCTCTTAGGCAAAGGAAGTTATGAGGCTACTCCAATTCCAGATGAGGGTAAACAGTCTCTGCTCTTACAGGAGGAGTGGCAAAGAATTAGGGGATGTGTGAGGACTTAAGTACCAAATGTATCTGTATCCAGTTGTATTGTAGGGTGTATGTGGGAGGGAAATGAAGTTGGAAGATTGGTGTTAATTTGGCATTGCTTGGGCTGCCTAGGCAAGAAGCCACTACACACTTTTGTGCAGAGGAGAAATTGAGACACTAGAAGGGAGATTGCATAGAGGCCGGGCGACTGCATAAACGAAGATGCATTAAGGAAGGCATAGCAGCTAACCTTGAGGGGGAGAAAGAAAAAATATGGTGAAGATGTGTGAGGCTTTCAGTTTTTGTGGTCAGAGAAAATAATTGTATCAAGGTTTAAAAGAGGGAAGATGGAAGGCAGATGGGCTCATTTGACTTCAGGTTAGAGAATGAATCCAATGGTTTTTGAATTGATGAAGTTTTTCAGCAACCTTTACATCTGAGGATGAACCCAAGCAGGTGCTTTGGGGTGTAAAGGTTGAGGACCCACCCAGTGTGTCCTCAGATGTGGTTGTTCACATGGAGTTCACTGATCTGTCTCCTAAGTTATAAAAGGAGGTTAGTGAATAGTGGTTTTCAACTTCAGGTGTGTATTGGAATTACTTAGGGAGCTTTAAATTTTTGTAACAATAGGTACTCTCATTTGTAGCAATGAGAATTTCTCATTTAATTGATTCAGGGACCGAGGTCAGAATTAATTTTTTTTTTAAGGCTCTTCAGGATCTCAGTGCAGCTAGAATTGAATGGCTGTTCTGGAATTTGTTGGAGTTTTCTGGGAAGAAGTCCCTCAGAGTCAGTTAAAAAGGATAAGTGAGAAATGATGAGAGTCCATTTGAAGATAGGCAATATGGATTTGTAGCTCTTGTCTCTTATTTTAAAATACTGTGATACATTTTCTTTTTTATTTTTAAATACTTATTTTACTGTTTGAAAGAAGGGGGGAGAGAAAGAAGGGGGGAGGGCCCAGAGCAGTCTCCATAGTTACATAATTAGTTGTGACATGGTTTCGTTCCACACAGTTGGATGTGGAGCCATGTGGGGCAGTACCCGAATCAGGGGCCTCCCACATGGCAGGTGAGAACCCTTGCCACTATTCTGGTCATTACCAGTTGCACTGCAGTTCCGCATATGGGTTTTCATGGACCAGGGTCAGGAATCAAACCCTGGACCTCATAACTGTGAGGCAAGCGCTCAACCGCTGAGCTAACCCTGTATTCCCTGCGATTCATTTTCTTAGCACTAATTTTTCTTTCTGTTTTATTCATCAGGGAGCCCCAAGAGCATCTAATAGAAGCTGTGCAATTATGTAAACTGTCTTCCTTGAAATAAAGAAGTATGGTAATCCTTACCTACATACAGTGCAGAGCCTTCTCAGAAGCACAGAATATTTTTATATTTCCTTTATGTGAATTTTTAAGCTGCGAATCTGATGGCCTTAATTTCCTTTTCGACACTGAAAGTTTTGTAAAAGAAGTCATATCCATATACTTTGTTGCAAGATGTGAATTGTTGACACTGAACTAACTCTGTACTGTTTGGAAAGGGTTCCTCAAATTTTTTGACATTTTGTATGTCTGTGTTTATTTTTGGGTTTTTTTTTGTTTGTTTTTTTAAGTTCTTATGAGAAGGGGAGGGTCGGGTCAATAAACCACTGTGTGTCTGGGCATAATTTGAAGATTGCTCCATCTAGATTAGCAGTCTGCTCTTGATCATTCTCTGCTATATGTAATGGTGCTGTGAGGGAGGGGAAAGCATTTTTTCAATATATCGAAATTTTGTACTGAGTGTTTTTTGTAATAAACAATCAAGACTACAAAAAATTTTTTTAAATAGAAAAGAGAAATTTTGTAAGATTGCATATTAACCTAATCATGTAAGCGCTCTGGATGAAGGATTCACAAAATGTTGTTTTATGGTTACTTCTTTTAGATTCTTAATTCTTGAGGGGAAGGTGGGAGGGCAGGGATGGGGGAGGGAAGGCCTTCTGTTACAATGTGTTGTGTTTTTTTAAGACAGTGTAACTTGCTTAAATTTCTTATGTGACATTAACAAATAAAAAGCTGTTTTAATATTAATGTCTTTTTTAAAAATGTTTATTTTTATTGTTTTTGTCAGACAGAATGGGGAGGGCCCAAAGCAGTCTTCATAGTTGCACATCATTAGTTTTCTACATAGTTTTTATTCCGCAGGTGGGTGTGGGGCTCTGCAGGGCAGGAACCAGGCAGGGGTCTCCTGCATGGGAGGCATGCCCTGGTAAGAACCGAACTGGAGGCACACCCCATTTCAGCATATGGGTCTGCACAGGCCGGGACCAGGATTCGATCCTTGGACCCCAGGGCTGCAAGACGAGTGCTCAACCCGCTGAGCCATCCTGGCATCCTCTAATCTGTCTTTTTTAACTCGTGTGAGTGCTTTCCATTTTTTAGCTTATTAGCAAGACCTTTCAAAATGGTAACTGGGAGAAGACATTGAAGATAATTCTTTTAAAGGAAAAAAAAAATGAAGGTTATAATTCTAGGATCGAGGTTTACTGTCTTTTAAAATAGGGAAAAGATTGATAAAAAGAACCTTCTACAGGAGTAAGGTATGAATAATATGACAGGCGGGCATAGACTATATGAGGTAGCGTTATTAGATATGGTGGTAATTGGTGTCATTTGTTAGGGATTTAGGGAATAGTTGTCTTGTGATAGCTTTAGCTAAGTGAATTCTTCGTGTGGAAAGTGGAATATCTGAACCATACGGAACAGATGATCACATTTCAGAAGCTAACCCAGAGTCAGTGTTTACTTTTTTCTTAAAATATTCTTGCAGTAAGCTTTGCAAAGACTACCAGCTTTCACTTGAATATAACTCAAAGTCCCAGAATTACTGTGCTCTGCAGATTTACTGCATACTCCAGTGCCATTGCAGACACAAGATAAATGCCGGGCTAGAAATTTTGTCTGGTGAAGCAGATAAAATGATAACTTAACGCAGATATATCTTCAGAATGAGACTGGCACTGCAGTGTATGGCCAACCCTGATGGTGAAAATTTTTGCCACAAGATGGGGTTCTTGTTATCAAATTCACTCCAGGTACTTGATTGCTGGATAAATTTGGTTATAGAAATCAACACTTTTAATTAGTTAGGAATTAAGAAAAATTGGCTGTTTATGATACAGAAGAGTAGTATATACTCTAGTGAAATTTAGAGTAAAAATCCAGCACTCGGTTTCATATGGGCAGTACATTTAAGTCTTACTCAATTATAAACTGGAGACTAAATTGAGGTTTCTGAATGAGCTGCACCCACGGCTGGCTCCTGTACAACATTAGGGTCAGAGCACATGAATGTGTCCCCTTATCAGTGGAGGTTAGGGATATAACAAAAGTGCGTTTCTGGGTTATTGAACTATTTTATAAGCATGAGTTCACCCCACTCCCCCCATTTTGTCTTTGATTATTACGATTTCACTATTTTTACTCAGATTTATTTTTATTCTTCCTATTAAGCAATTACCTTGGTCTTCACTAGCGAAATTCTGAATGTTCTTATTTTGTTGAATGTTCTCTTTATTCGCTGTTCTTCCCTCCTGGGATTTCTTTGACACTACTACTGAATCTGTTGTCTTTCATGTTTTAGCTTCCTCTGTGCTCTATTCTCAGTAACTGCTTTGTGTTTATCTCACTGAGCCCTATGTGATCTGTTCGTTCCACCCATTGAGTTTCTAATTTTATTGACTATTTCATTTCTAAAGTTGCCTTTGATTCCTTTTTCAAACTTGCCTTTCTATTTTTAATTTTTTAATTTTAGTTTATATTAAAAAATCATTATAATAATTTCTTTTATAGTCTCTAATTTTTTCTTGCATTCTTAGGAATGCCAATTTTTCTGTTACTATAGCTGCATCTGCTGACTCCCCAGTGGTGAGTCTACTTCATCTTGGGGTTTTGAGGATTGTGAACTCATCTTCAGCAGACTGTTTATTTCATGAGCGGTCCATTGTCCCTGAGATGTGATGGTATTGCTATGGTGTAATTTTGGGGTTTCCTGTGTCAACTCCCCAGTGATTGTAGCGGTTCAGACCTTTTATATTGTTTTCTTACATGGTATGAAAATTCGCTACAACACTACATGGGTGTGCTCTGTTTTTCATAGATAAGTCCCGACTGAAGCTTACTGTTGTTGCTCTGGGCTGGCAGGTAGCTGTCTGGTGGCATGAGGTTCGGGGAGCACTTGAAAAATCTGCTTCATATAGCAGTCCCCATTTTAGTTTGCCTCTTTTGCGGACTTAAAGCCGCTTCCCTAACCCCAACTGCCAGCCCCTGAGGCTTATATTTCAGACGTGAGTTCAGGTCTTTGTTCCTTAATGGCACTTGGACATTTATTATTCTTGTAAGTTTGCTCTGTATTACAACAAAAATTTACTTACATTTTATCAATTTTACAGTAAAAGGAGGGAAGGTTGTCCTTGTCAGTTTGGTCTGCCATCATACATAAATACTTATGCTTTTTTTTTTTTTTTTTTTTTTTTTTTTTTTTTTTTTTTTTTTTTTTTTTTTTTTGCATATGTGTATATTTATGAGATACAATTACACTAAGTCATGTTTCTCTTGGTTTCGATCACTTACCCAACATTCCTTTCATCAGTTCTTAAATTTACAAAGACATTTATTTGTATACCTCTTCTCTTCCTGACCATAAAAACATTAAAAAGAAAATGAGAAATTGACAAGAATCTTTAAATAACCCATGCTTCTGGATTATTGGCTTCAAAATCAAATGCAGGTCTTTTCTCTGTAGTTATTGCGTGAAGAAGCATGGATAGGAATTTTGGGAGGTACCACCAGACAAGAATGACTCTTAGCGTTCAAACCTTTGAGACCCTGAAATAAGGTTGTGGTATTTCCTTGATACTTGGCAAAACCCAGGATTCTGAAATTATGACCGATTATTCTTAAACTTGCCTACCAAAAAAAAAAAGTGGGGGGCAGGAGACACCAAATGCAGTATTCAGGGTTCTGTGTTTTCTGATTTTCCTGCCTTACTAAAGGGACATTCAGAATCCAATGGATTGGAAATGAAAAAAACTAGGCAAAATGCATGTAAAACTCAGAAGACATTTCAAGCTGTTAAAGAGGGAGCTTTGCATTAAGTGTTGAATGGGAAGAATAGTTAACGGGGAACGGTACTGGGAGGGGATTCTCCCTTGCAGCTTGGGAGGGTCAGAGTGAGGGCAGAGAATCATAGGAGGTAGATGGTAGCCCCTCTGCCCTGGACACATACATCAGATCCAGGGTGTGAAATCACTTCCTTCCTCCTAACCCACACTTCCATGATAATAGGTTTTTCCTCACTTTTAACAGCGCAGTAAATCCTGTCTTGTGCTGACATTTCTCCAGAGACAAAACGCACCTCTCAATTTAAGGAGACAGCCTGTTCAGTACCTTAATTACTATATAACAATAAAGCACATAGTCGCCCAGATTAATTATGTGAGTGCTTCCTCTGAATTGGAATTCTCGGTGTAAATGCCAGCCAAGTTTGCTCTTACAGCAACACAGCTCTTGTTCCATTTCAGTGGTTTTTATACTTCTTTAGCTGTGTCTTACTTCAAATGGGCCCAGGTTTGGATCCAAAAGATCTCTGCATTTTGTATGTCATTTTCTTGATTGAAAATGAGAAAACTTGCTTCTTATGCCTTCTTTTGTGACCCACTTGGCTCAGTTGTGTACCCTAATCCTCTGTCACTGCAGCACCTTCCAGCCTTCTGCATTTCTCTGGAGATCCAGCTTTGGGGGCCAATCTCTCCATATAATTGTAATAGCATGCAGGTACCCTCACTGGTACAGTAGACTGTTAATTGGAACTCAAGCAACCGGCAAAGAAACTGAAGAAATAATAACACATTTATCTGACAGGGGTGCCAGTTAACAGACTTACATTTATCCAGCATCTACTAATACCCATAGGTGCCGGTTAACTCAGAATTACTGTATTTAGTTTTTATTCCCTTAGTGTTTTGTGAATCAATCTGCGTAATTCTCAAACTCTGGTCTGTTGACTACACAGGTATTTCCACAACTACCTCCCATATAGTCCTGTGTCCCATGACTTAAGTTTAGCCACAAGTGCTAGCTCAAGTGTACACTGTGACCAAACCAGAGGAACACAGACATCTCACTGCTGAGCAGGTCTCAGCTCTGGAAGAAATTGGCTTTCTGGCTTCGTGGCTGAGTGATCTTCAGAGAACTTGTTCATTATCTTGTTTCCCAGACTGTAAAGTCCCAAGTCACGTGTTCCTCTTTGTTTCTCCTGCTCCCTCCTTTCTTTACATTTGAGCTGCGGAGCCTCCCAGCTAACACGACCCTTGAACGGAATACTTCTTTTTGACTTCGAGCCGGGAAGCTGGTGTGTTCTCTTCCAAAGCCTGGGATCAGGACCCAGCCTTCCTCTTTGCTGCCAGCTCCCCTTGTTACGCTGCCTTCCAATGGTTGTCAACAAGGGACTGACCCCGGGCTCTTTCCGGGGCCAGATTTTTCTACGCACCATTTTCCCAGCTGCCTGGTTAGATCATTTCTCTTACATTTTTGTACTGCTAAGGAACAAATTGTTAGGACATTGGAACCTTGGAAAAAAACAAGAGCTGAAAACATTGAGTGCCTGTGCCATCGTTCTTACTCTGTGTCATAAAAGAAATAGAGGGCAGGACTGCACACACAGGTGCAGTCATGGGGTCACCAGGAAAAGTGGTGCTGTTTGCAAATCATGGAGGGGCCCTTTCGTGGAGAAGGAAGGGTTTGGGCACCAGAGAGGATTCTTTGGGTGACTCAGGGTGACCTCATGCCAGAAATCCTACAGGACTCTGAAGTGGTGTCATGTACCTGGGAGCTTTGGGACTCCTAACTAAGAAGCTGGCAAGGGCAGGGACCCGGAAATGCAGGGCTGCTCTGGCAGGTTGTTCTCTTCCACATGGGATAGTTTCATTCTTACGGAGGATGAGAGAGAAGCAGCCTAAGGTCCAGAAAGCAGGAGGGAGAAAGAGAAAGATCATGCACTGAATGTTCCCAAAGCTGTGCACTCTGCTCATGGCTGTCATGTTACCTTAACGCTTTCAGTAGCACACTGGGTAGGCGGCATTATCCTTGTTTTACAGCCCGGGTAATGTATCCAGAGGTGAAGTTATTTATTCACCCGGTCATTCCTTCAACCATTCACTGGGAATTTGGTTTTGGCAGGTTCTGTGAGGCAAGGCACTGGGCTCGGAGACCCAGTTGTTTTGGGAACTCGGTCTGATCTCACAGGTCTGTATCTTTGTCAGCTATGCCTATTCTATCCCAGGCAGCTGTCTGAAAATAACTTACATCATTTACAAATGAAAACGGTGCTATTCATTGTCCAATTGAATGGGAACAATTCCAACTGTCTGGTAATCCCCAATTTCCTATTTTAAAGCTGTTTCTAATGTTCTTCATGTTAGTGGCAAGTGCAATAAATGTTATTTGCGCGGTCCAGGTTAGAGAATGCTTTTGTGTAGATGAGCTGGTTTGTGCCCCTCAGCCACTGGAGCTGTGACAGGCCCTGCGTTTCGCATTCTGCTTGGACAGCTGAGCCCTTGCTCTGTCTCCCTCCCACTGCGCTGCTCAGAGCTGCCCACACACAGCCCCTTCCTTCCTGAGCTGGCTGTATTTCCGGACACACGTTCCCTAACACCAGGGAGGTCTTAAAGTGTTCTGATTTAAAACCCTCTTGTGCAGGGTAGTCACCATGAGATAAGCTAAACAGGTGCTGGAGGCCCCAACAAGTGGTTGAAAGCAGGTTGGGCCTCAGCGAAGCAACCCATTAATAACATATCTGGGAATTGTCCAAAATGACCCAGGGGGTGTGCAAGTACACCCCGTTATCCTAGTGGGCAGTGGGGGAAGACTGAATGACAGAAATTATCGAAACTGGTGATTACAAAGAAGCCTAAAAAATTTTTTTAATGATAATTAACCATTCTGTAAAACAAGCCAAGTGTAGTCATGGGTTATGTCTCAAAGTTGTACTTTCCCAAGCTGACAGGCCACAAACAGAATGAAGAGCGGCGTTGCTTTTGCCTTTGAACTAGCTCTGTGAACTGGCAGCCCTTGACTAGAGTGGCAGTTAGTGATGCTAAGGTGCTGTCACCGAGTGCAGAAGCTAACATGCCTGCTTCTCAGTTTGCTTCTCTGTAAACTGAGACCAAAAATCTGATTACAGAGAGTTGATGGAGGAATTGAATTAGATCATGTGGAAAGTTTGTGCCAATATAGTAGGTCTAAATAAATAAATGGGAATTTAAAACTAATGACTACTTCACATTTTTAAAAAATATTTATTTTATTGTTTTTGACAGAGACAGAGAAAGACAGAAGGGGGAGGGCCCAGAGCAGTCTCCATAGTTGTACATCATCAGTTTTCGACATGGTTTCATTCCACACAGGTGGGTGGGGGCCGCACAGGGTGGGAACTGGGCTGGGGGCCTCCCACATGGGAGGCACGCCCCCTCGAGCCGGGGGCTGAACTGGGGGGCAAGAACTGAACTGAGGGCCTCCCGCACAGAAGCACATCCCAGTTTAGCATATGGGTCCACACAGGCTGGGGCCAAGATTCGATCCTCAGTCCCCAGAGCTGCAAGGCAAGCACTTAACCCACTGAGCCATCCCGGCTTCCCCTACTTCACAGTTTTTAATTAGGGGGATTGGGAAGGAAGGTGAGACTCATGACATGGCAGGGTTGTTTGCTGCTGGTAGTACAGTAGACTCAGTTAACTGGCACCCGTGGGGCTTGGTAGATGCCAGATAAATGAAGATTTTTTTGTGTGCTGGTTGCTCAAGTTCCAGTTAACTGACAGTCTACTGTATATGCAAGTCTACAAGTGAAAATAGCATTGTTGGTCAGAGTTAACATTTCTCTGGGTCAACTGAGTGATAATTAAGGAGGGGAAACTATTGAGAATAAGTGGAAACACCACTTTTTACTTATGTCATAGTAAATACTAGCTGAACAAATATTTGTTTTTTAAAAATATTTATTTTTTAATTGTTTTTTTACAGGGAGAGAGAGAGAGAGAGATACAGAGACAGAGAGAGATACAGAGACAGAGAGAGAACTGAACTGGGGGAGTTCCCAGTTCAGCATATGGTTCCACACGGGCCGGGGTGGGATTCGATCCTGGGTCCCTGGCGCTGCAAAGTGAGCGCTTAACCCACTGAGCCATCCCAGCTTCCCCTGAACAAATATTTGTTAAGCACTTACCAAGTGCCATGCTGTGGACAAGGCACTGGCAATAAAATACTGTGTAAAAGAAAATCTCGTCCTGAGCCTGATGGGCTTACAGCCTGGGGCGCCAGTCAAATAACCGTGCAAACGCGGAGACCTGCAGCCGTGCGAAATGCGCTTCTCACAGGCTGGCACCGTGTCCAACACACATCAGGGCCAGCTGGTCTCTGATGGGAAATGGCCAGTAGGAAAGATTTGTCTAGTTGGAGGCTGACTTTCAAAGGTGACAGTTTTTGCCTGGGAATAGCTCAGCCGTGCAAAGCCCCACAATCATGATGAACACGACTATACTGTGTTCAAATTCTTTGACTTTTTATTAGGATTATAAACTGGTCACTACCTCACAGAGTATTCGCTAAGGGATACAGCTAAGGACCATTTTGCATTAGCTCTGGACCAACCAGTCCAAACCCTGCCAGAGCTCCCTGTGTCTGTGGAGACAGGCGGTGGAGGAGGAAGGCCTGAGTGATCAGGTTCTGGGGGCAATCCACGTGGGGCATGGCGGGCACCGAAGGCCCGCAGCCCAGCGTCTCCCAAGTCTCCTTGGTCCTGGACTTGACATTCACAGGCACTCACCTCCAGGGCCCAGGTGAGTGGGAGTGGGTCCGTGGAAGGGCGTGTGCTGAGGTCTATCAAGGTCACCTGGCCAGCGAAGCGGAATGCAGGGTGCTGAGCTTCTCTTGAGTCGTGCCCCCGCCTGCTGTCACTCATGGGACTTGAGCTGCAACCTTGAAGCACCTGGAAATTTGGAGCTTCTGGGTCTAAAGCTGCCCAATGATAGACTCTGTGTGTTACCCACAAAGAGAACACTGCACCTGAGTGGGCTCATAACACACCCCCATTGCAGCCCTACGCTCGGTTGGAGACACGTTTTTAAAAACTGCACAGGTTCATGAATAGCAAGCTCTGCTTTTTTCCCCTTTGAGAACGGAATATTATATGAGGGAGGAGGCCTATTTCCCAGTTAGAGGCCATGGAATGAGACTGGATTTTTCCATGTTAGACAAATGTCAGCTCTCCCCTGAAGTAGTCTCCATTGTACCAAGTTGTTCCAAAGCATGGACATGTTTTAGGCGGGTGACTTGTCGCTGCCCTGTGGAGGTACAGTGCCCCCTTTGGCTCTCTCTTTTTCTGACAGGAAGGATGCATGGGTGAACTCCGTCAGTACTCGCGACTGTGCCCCTGTTGTTGAAAACCAAAGATGACAGCGACTTGTTGAGATGCCCCATGAGCTCTGCGCTCCAACGGGAAACAGGATTTCTGGAATGTGTTTGGCAATCACTTCTGAGCTTCCCACTGAGCTGCAAGCACTGAGACAATCTTCTGGCTTCTGCCAGTTGGCCATCCTTCTCTTTCAGGGCCATCTCAGTTCACAGGGCCCGCGCACCTTGGAAGTGGAGCTGTCTACCGAACACCGATCCTGGAACTGAGATGACAGGATCTCGCTTGTCTTTGATAATAGGTTGATTTCAGATTTTCATTTTAATAAGTAATAATTCAAGCCTTCAGCTGGGAAAGGAGCTGAATGGTGCGAGGTGCGACCCAACCAGGGGGGACTTCGCTTCTCCTCCCCACCCAGGTTGCTAGAAGAAGTCACTGTGGGTCTTTGGCAGCTCCTTCTTGAAGTGAGTGATAGGAGGTTGGCAAACACTGAATTATGAAACAAAGGAAGACAGCTGGGGGCCTTTGTTATCCTTGGCGCATGAATTCTAAGTTATAGTCATGAGATGAGACCTTGAAGGGGTACCCAGGTGGCCTTGCTCTTCTGAAGCAATTTGTTTTTCAGTGTGTTCTCTTCAGCAGACTCGGCAGGCAATGGCTGACCTGATGAGAATGACTTCGGATGCTCATAACTGGGAAATCTGAGGGCTCACTGATGCGGTCTTGGGGGAAACAGGAATCTGACAGGATTCCAGAAGGCTGCTGTTTGAAGGGGCTCACTCAGTTGCAAGAAGAGATGGAAACTGAACATATGTTCTGCCCATTAATTGATTTGTATCATATGGCTAATTGTCCCGATCTGGGGGCTTGTGACCTCTGTTATGTTCAGAAGAGCTACCAGGAATTTGTGGAGACAGATGTGTCCTCTTTTCATGTCTAATCTTCTGACCCCAGCAGGGCCATCAGCCACTTCCCTGAATCCTCCCTTGGTTGACTGTGCTCACACTGGCTGCCCCGGTCTATTTCTCCTCAAGCAGCCCTGTTCCAGGTGCTTCTTCCCTGATAGTGCTACACTTTACCGTGCTGAGCTGTCCTAGAAGTACGGGAGGGGGAAGAGAGGTGACAACGGCATTTCAGAGGACTTCACCTGAGATAAGCTACACAAGGGCTCTGGGGAAAAAAATCCAGCCACTGCTAAGAGTTGGCCTGTCACAGGATTCTTTTAAGGCTGTGTGTGTGTGCGCGTGTGTGTGCATGTGTGTGCGTGTGTGTGTGCGTGTGTGTAGGTGTATGTGGTGGTGGGGGCGTTCAAGTTCAGAATCTAAAATTGGTAAGTCTTTCTCTAGGGGAACAACCCCAGTTTGGGGCCTCTGTCTAGATGTTTTAATTCATTTTGGACCACAGAGGGGTTTAATTCACAAAGCTTTCTCTTCCTTTTGTCCTTCAGCAAATCTCTGTTATGCCCTGCCTGGGGCCGACCCTCCTTGTCCCATGTTGGGATGGGTCACAGAGGATGTGCCCTTGAAGTGGCCACTCTGCCTGCCTGCCAGGGGCACTCAGCTACTACTGAGCAACCGGGAAGACTTTCCGGTCCAGGGCTGGGAAAAGTCTTGCTCAGGGCAGATCTGCCTGCTGCTTTGCTGGCAATCTGAGCGCCTCCTGGATTTCCCATATTGACCTTGCGACACACAGAGAGAACACTGAGAACGTGATGATGAAAATCATCCCTGTCACCACTGAACTCCACCCCGCCACCTCCAAACCAGAGCCAGGCAGGTGCAGTTCCACTGCACGCTTCATAAAAGCAGAATCGGGGCTTTAGGGGGGCTTGCGGCCAGTTCTCCTCTTGGTCTCCAGAGTGCGGTAGGATGCCTCATCTCGGCAGCAGGACTGTCTGATCTGTGACAGCCTCACCGGCAGCCTCCAGGTCAGGGGTTTTTTAATCGGATGCTCTGAGGCCAGTTGGCCAATGTTCAAACTTTCCTGCTAGTCTCATGATTTTTCATTTTACATCTGGTTTTTCTGAATCAAAATCCAAACTAGGTCCCCATGGTGAGTTTGTTCACATGTTTCTAAGTCTTCTAAGTGATTATCCAGCCCAAAGTGTTAATAGGGCTGCTGTTGAAAAGCCCTGCTGGTGGTGACGTGGTATAATTTTTTTTATCACTCTAGTGCCTACAAACGATAGCAGTGCTTGGTCAGGTACAAGTTTAGCTTTTCAGCAAGAATATTTTCTTGGATGTTAGTTCCTATTGTATCACTTCGAGAGGGACATAATGGCAGCTTTTCTCTTTGTATGAAGATTGATCTGTAGGTTTAGGTGTTGAGGGTCAGATTCTTTCATTATAAAGTTCCCCATGAGCTAACAGTTTTAGCATCTGTTAATGACTTTTAATTAGGCAGATGCATTATTTCATTTAAGATTCTACATTATTTCTATACATGTAAGTTCTTCTGAAGAATTTACCTTCATGAGTTATACCCTAAGGTACAGTGCACCACAAGATACTTTTGAAAAAGCAGTTATCTGAATAACGATTTGGTTCTTCAGCGTGCTCCAAAGATGACTGGTGAGATTTTTTTTTTTTTTAAGTATCATTATAAACTCATGAATATTAACACAGTTGATGTGTAACAATTCAGTGTAGTTGTTATTCTTTTTGATGCTCATCGAGTTCCATCTTAGGCTAGGGGGAGCCTATTTTAGTTGTATTCTGTGTCCCCTGGACACAACCACAGCAGCCTGCCTTGCTTCTGGTATGACAAGATGTTCCAGATTCATCTTATGCATTTCTCACCCCTGACCTAGTTGGACATTTCTCCAAGCAGACCTGATTATTTTTGGTAAGAAAAGGGTATTTAGAGACCACAACCAGGTGTACCCAGTGTTTAAAGACTGTGTAATAGCGAGGAACCTGTGAGAACTCCACACAGAGGGGACCGAGTCTTGCCCATGGGTGTGATTAGTGACCACAGCATTTACTTTCATCAGGAGCATTAAACTAATCCCCTCTGAATCCTCTCAAAGAGGGTGCATGTTTGAAAGGCCCTTAATCTTTGTAGACCTTGCCTGAGTCTGATTCCCGGTCCTTCTCATCTAGGAGGAAGCAGATGTACTAATAACTGGTAGATTCTGTCTTCTTGCCCTACCAGCTAGCACAGGCTGCTGAGGCAGGAGGTCCAGGCCCAGGACTTGCAAGGATGCTACAGGTCTATAGAGGTGGCTCCAGCCAGAGTGAAGGGCTCTGAGGGGCTGTGCTTCTGCTTCTAGCAGGGGGCGTGTCTTTGGGGAGTCTCTCCTCACACACAGACCTCCTAACTCAGGACTGCTACTTTTGTTGTAAGATGTTGCCCACCGGGACTGAGTCCTGTGCTCTCACAGAGGCCACAGAATAGAGCCTCATCAGAGTCTTAGCTCACTTAACCTGTCTCCATGGTCTGGGGCCAGGTTTGCCGATGATCCCTAAGGGCTCTGAGCAGTGTCCTGTGGACTTCACCAAGCTGACTGGCACCCTCAGCTGCTGAAGTGGAGGCATCAAGTATGGCTGGTCCTGCATTTACTAGGACAGGACAGTGCAAAGGGAGGTAAAAGAATGAGAAAACCCAGTGGCATTTTTGAGCTCTGTAGGAGTATATAGTTCTAGGGGTGCTGGGATCGCTCAACAGGTTGAGCACTTGCCTTGCAACTGTGCGGTCTGGGGATTAAATCCTGGCCTGGCCTGTCCAAACTCTTATGCTGAACTGCAGCTCAACTGGTAACCACGGAGATGGCAGTCAAGGTTCTCGCCTCTTACACAGGAGGCCCCCAGTTTGGTTCCCACCCTATGTGGCCCCGTATGAAACTATGTCACAACTAATGATGTACAACTATGGAGACTGTTCTGGACTCACCCCCTTCTCTCTCTCTCACTCATCTTCTTTCAAACAATAAAAAATAAATCTAAAAAAAATAAGTAAATAAATAGAAAGGGAAGCTGGATGGCTCAGCGGGTTAAGCGTTCACTTTGCAGCCCCGGGGACCGAGGATCAAATCCCAGCCCTGGCCCATGCGGACCCATATGCTGAACTGGATGTGCTCCCACGTGGGAGGCCCCCAGTTTGCTCCTCACCCCCCTGTTCGGCCCCTGGCTTGGGGCAGTTGTGCCTCCCATGTGGGTGGCCCCCAACCCGGTTCCCGCCCTGCGTGGCCCCCGCCCACCTGTGTGGAGTGAAACCATGTTGA
This sequence comes from Craseonycteris thonglongyai, assembly GCA_004027555.1. NCBI lineage: Eukaryota > Metazoa > Chordata > Mammalia > Chiroptera > Craseonycteridae > Craseonycteris > Craseonycteris thonglongyai. The sequence goes on from PVKE010003784.1 coordinate 63,096, forward strand.
AAACTGATGACGTACAACTATGGAGACTGCTCTGGGCTCTCGTCCTTCTCTCTGTCTCTCTCTGTCTCAGTCTCTCTCTGTCTCTGTCAAAATCAATAAAATAGATCTTTAAAAAAAAAAGAAAGAAAATAGTTCTAATTGTGACATTGTAACATAATGCCACCTGCCCATTATTTGGGGAGTGCCCTTATTGCTGGCTCTCTGCTGCCTGCCTGGCCTTGAGGGGCCTTAATGGCACTGACTGGTCTGTGATGGATATTCTGCAGAGTTGACCTCACAATGGCTCCCAGACATTTTCTCTCACAAATCGCAAGACTGACTTGTAAAAAGAAATCCTATCGTCAGCAGCCTTTATGCCCTGAGAATAAAACGCCGTTCATGTGTCTACTGAGTGTTACTTATTTGCAGCTGGGTTGAAAGTCACAGATGCCTACTTTCCGTGAACGGGGAGGGGAGGGAGCGTGCCAGGAGATCATGTGGTATTCGTTTTTATACCAGGCAGACCCACGCTGTGCAGATCCTTTCCTGCCATGCACTTCATTGATCTTTGCAAACACAGGGTCCCTAAGAGCCAGAGAGCCAGATGAGGTTACCCAGAATTTTAGAATGAGAAAGGCCCTACCAGACTTATCCTCACTATATAAAGAGAGGTAAAGTGTCTGAATGGAGTTGGGGCACCAGAGCCAAGGACGTGGGGCTCCTTTCAGACCCTGTCCAAGAAGGACTTTTTTAAAGATTTATTGTTTTTGACAGGGAGAGAGACAGAGAGAAGGGGGAGGGCCCAGAGCAGTCTCCATAGTTGTACTTCATCAGTTTTCAACACGGTTTCATTCCACACAGGAGGGCGGGGGCCACGCAGGACAGTAACTGGGTCCCTTCCCAGTGAGAACCAAACTGGGGCCACACTCTAATTCAGCATATGGGTCCATACAAGCTGGGGCTGGGATTTGATCCTCGGCCTCTGGGGCTGCTAAGTGAGTGCTCAACCTGCTGAGCCATGCCGGCTTCCCCCGAGAAGGACGTTTTGAGATGACAGATAGTATGGCAAACTTACCCTGACTCTTGACTCCCCTGCCCCTCCCCCATCACCCCTGAAAGTGCTAAAGAAGTGAGAAAATGGGTGGTGGATCTGAGAAAAGAATGTAAGAAACACTTGGGCTATAGAAGGTATGGGTGGAGGTCTGGATACCACACCTAGGGGACAGGTATGGGGGTGGGGGAGTGTCACATCCTTTTTTCTCTGCTGTATAGTACTTTTGGATGGATCATTCTTTGCTTCATCACACCCCAGAAAACAGGAGTGCAGTGCCAGCTCGGTGCCACCAGGTCAGGGGTGTATCACTAGGGCTGCATTCCATTCACAAGGGGTAGGTGCATAGATGTGCAGGCAGATCTGCCAGGCACACGGAATTCCCCCCTCCCGGCCCTCTCTGCTTCAAAGGCAAGGTGAATGGATGCAGGCAGATGGGACTTAGAAAATGATGGTCAAGACAGAGGCGTGGGGGGGTGTGCCTGAGGGGCGGGTCACTTGCTTTAGTGGAGACTGGTGAAGTCTAAATGGCAGCACCAGAGACTCTCTCTTTCCCTAGGTGTGTGGTCCACCCTCTCTGCTGGACCCCCAGGGATTTAGCTCCCCTACTGCGGATACACATCACTAGCCAAGGTAGTCAAGACCCCCAAGAGGATATGAGATCACAGGGGAAAATAATAAGACATGAAGGGAGATGGTAGAATTAGGACCCACCATAATAGTAAAATAAATATAAATGGTCTAAACTTGCCAATCTAAAGATAGAGACTTTCAGATTAAAATTTAAAAAGAATATTTAGCAGTATGCTATCTACAGGAGACAGAAAAGGATATAGAAATGTTTACTCTTAATTCAGACAAAGAAAGAATTTTAAAACATCAAAATGGACAGAATATTATATTTTGGTAAGAGGAACAATATATCTAGAAGATATAATGATAAAGGTAAACCTATAAATATTGCCTCAAATACATAAAAAACAGCTACTGATAATACTAAAGGGAGAAATGAATAAATCAATAATTGTAATCAGAAATTTTATATGCCCCTCTCAGAAACTGGCAGATCAAGCATGAGAGAAAAACAAAACAAACAAACAAAGATAGGAAGATGTAAACTACACAATTAATACATGGTAGCTTAGTAATATATATATATATATATATATATATATATATATATATATATATGTATATATGCAAAAAATAACTATATATTAAGCCAGAAAAAAAATGCCATAATTTCAAAAACTCAGTATCAAGACCATAGGTTTTTTGTTTTTTGGTTTTTTTCCATGTTAGAATAGTTAAAATACAAAACAAAAGAATAGGATTCCCCACCCCATACTCATTTGCTGAAAAATAAAAAACTCTGCAAATGACTCCTGGGTTCAAGAAAGAAACATAAGAGAAATTTAAAAATACTTAGAACAAAAATTGAACACTGAAAAATTTTTTAAATTGTGGAAGATAAAGTAGTACTTAGAAGAAATTTATAGTTCCAAGTCATTTATCCACTCTTCTCCAAATAGACTGAAACAAGAGTGAATTAAAAAAAAAGAAAAGAAGAGGAAGGCAATAATAACAATAAGGCTAAAAAAATCAATGAACTAGAGGCTAAAAGAGGATGAGAAAAAAAATTTTAAAAGTTCTAAACTGATTCTTTAAAAAAGGTTAAGGAAATACACCATTAATTCAGACTAGCTAGACAAAAGAAGAAAAGAAGAGGATTTTAATAAAACACCATGAAGAAGGAAATACAGAGTAAACGGGGTGGGGATCCTTCACTGGCTGCACCCGAATCTGGGATGAGGTGTGTGGCCTGGCATGGGGTATCAGTGCCCGAGAATGGGGAGGGCGACATTTACACAGAGCAGAGCATGGCTCTGGGGGTGAGAGACTGGCTGCATGCAGAGCCAATGATGAAACAGGCAGATACAATAAAGACAAGGTTTCTCATGGTAGGAGAGGGAGCTGTGAATTTGGAAATAGAAAAAAGAACTTTGTGGCATTAGACTGCAATTGGTGGTATTGGTATGAACTCTTCATTTTCAATGTAAATATAGAGAAGATACGGAAACATCTTAAATAATGTTTACCCAGGAATAAAAGGCTGGCTCAGCAGTTGTGTATCTTACTTCATGGATTGAAGTAGAAAGTCACACAAAGTTCTTAGTATTATTAATGTTAATTATATTTACTTATGAGTATTCATTAAATGTTATTTAAAATAATAATGTAAACACAGAGTACTAGAAATAGAAAGGAAACGGAAAACTCAATGAAGTTATATAAGAAAAATGTATGATATGTATCAACAGTGGAGAAACTCTGAACCCACTTGAGGACTGTGAAGCCAGCTAACATGCCTGCTGGCATGGCTGCAGTGGGAGAGTTCTGGAGTACCTGGTCATGACTGAGACAGGACAGAGCAGACTTACAACAGGATCAACAAACCATGAGAACTAACCCAGAGTTCAGCCAAGGTGCTAGTACAGGGTGACAAGGGTGCCCCTATGCCAGCACTAACCAATCAGAAAATAGAATAGAAAAGAAGAAAAAACTATTGTTTACCACAGCAACACAACTTATCAACTCTTTAGAAATTAAACTAAAAAGGGTGCACAGAATTTTTACTGACAGTGATTCAAACTCTATTTTAGGACACGAAGAACACCCCAGAAAATGGTGGAATGCTATGATCATCCTATGGGATTGTTACACATTGTAAAACTGTCAAATTTTATGCAATGAATGTATAAACTCACTAAAATGCCAATCAAAATTCCATCAAGACCTTTTAAATGACTTAACAAAACTATTCTAAAGTTTATACACAAGGATAAAAAGCTTGCCCACAAATAACTAAGTCAATTTTGAAACAAAGTAGAGTGAAGTTGGGGAGGGGTTGCTCGGCCCACTAGATATTGAAACATACTATGATGTCATAGTAAGAAAAACAGTGAGGAAAGTAGAAATAGACAAATAGATTAACTCCACATGTTTATGTGGAATTTGATACAGGTGACATCACAAGTGAATGAAGAAGGGAGGATGTTTTAGTAGATGGTAATGGAAAACTGCCTCTCTTAGGGAGATGAGTTGAATTCCTATCTTATATCACACAGAGGTGACTCTATATAGAATAAAGGCCTAAGGGTGATACAGAAGACCATAAAACTAATAGAAGAAAATATAGGAGACTAACAATTTTAGAATGAGAAAGGACTTCGAAAGTTTAAATAAAACTACGTATAATACATGAAAAACAAACAAACCAACCAACCAGATTTGACTATGTCACAATTAAGTATTTCTGTTCAACAAAGTATACCGTATACAAAATTGAAAGGGTTGAACAAATGGGGGATTTTGCAGCACATCAAATGGACAAGGGAGACTAAAAAGGAAAAGATAGCCAACCCAATAGGAAAAATAAAGAAGTGTGAATTTGAACCGATATCAACAATAAGACATAGTTTTATACCGTTAGATTGTCTAAAGATGAACAAATAACAGTGTAGGAAAAGATGTGGAGAAACTGGAGTACTCAGCCAGCACTGGGGTGTGGGGGTGTCTAACGTGCTCTGGTCCTTCTGAAGAATACAAAAATAGTAAAATGAAATATGCCCACATCCTATGTATAACCCAGGCTTCTCATAGATGGACACTAGTGCAGAGGAACTCCCATAGGACAGTAAGGACATGAGCATGAAGATGTCCACCACAGCACTGCTGGCTGTATCAGGAAGCTGCAGGTAACACTAAGAAAGTGGAAAAGTAAAAAGGAACCCCAAGCAGCCATTAGAAGCAATGAACACATACAGCAACACCCATCTTAAAAACATAGTGTTGGGGAAGCTGGGATGGCTCAGCAGGTTAAGAGCTCGCTTTGCAGCCCCGGAGACTGAAGATCGAGTCCTGGCCCTGGCCCATGCGGATCCACATGCTGAACTGGGGTGTGCTCCCAGTTCAGTTCTTGCCGGGGCCTATGTGGGAGGCTCCCGGCCCAGTTCCTGCCCTGTGCAGCCCTGTGCCCACCTGTGGAGTGAAAGTATATGGAAAACTAATGCTGTCAATTACGGAGAATGCTCTGGGCCCTCCCCCTTTGCTCTGCCTCTGTCTGTCTCTCTCTGTCAAAAAACAAACAAAAAAATAAATCTTAAAAAAAAAAAAAAAATCCGAAAAAGATGGCGGTATGAGAGGAGAACGCCGATATCTGCCTGGGAAGGGCATTGTGAACAGAGGGGAATCCACAGGGGAAACCCTGAGAAGATACCTCAACTAAGAGAACCACACAATGCAGAACAACACCCAAAGGTTAGAGAAAAAGGGGGAGAGCGGGAGAGGAAAAGGGAAGCAGCGGTTCGGGGACAGAGACTCGGAGCGCGGCCCGGGGCTGGCAAAAACAAAGGGGGATTGGGGGACTACGGTCAAAGTGGAGCTGGATCGATGGCGGGCTGGAAGCCGAGACCTAGGGAGCGTGGAAGCCCCACAAGACTGTGGACAATTTAACATCCGAACTCAAGGGACAGCACACAGTGCCCTAATCAGATCACAGAGCCTAAAGTGGAACAGGGACTGTGGAGCAGGGCGGCTGCACTTCCCGGCGGGAGGGGTGAGAGCAGGGCACCAGCCCACAACAGCTCAGCACCCCTGATTTACGGAGGAGATTGACTGTGAGGGAGCGCCTTCTGAGGACAGGGCTCTTGGAGTGAGGGCTGGGGCTTGAGTGGGCATAGCTGCATTGGACATGCTCAGAGTGAATCCTGCGGTCTCAACAGAGCCAGGATCGTAGAGCGGCTGCCGCCCGAGCTACAGCCTGTGTGTGCAGGGCTTTCGGCGCCCCGCCCACCGGGCCGCCGCGACACAGCTGCTTGCTTGCCAGCACGCAATTGGGCTTTTGGTGCCCCGCTCACCAGGCCGCTGCGGCACCGCTGCCAGTGCGCAAGTGCGCAACTGGGCTTTCAGCGCCATGCCCACCGGGCCTCTGGGGCGTTGCAGCCCGCATGCACAACTGGGCTGCTGACCGGGTCGCCGCGGTGTCATTGCCTGTGCCCGGGCCTCTGCCAAGCCCCAGCCCATCCAAGTGCTGCCCTGCAGGTGTGGCTTACATATACTATTGAAGGAGGGGCAGCCAGGTGGAGGAGAGAAAGACCAGAGCTCCTGCGCCCCGCCCACACTGAACCACCAGCCCCCCTGCTGAAAGAGGAATCTGCTATTGTGTCTCAGGCCCACCCTAGCTCCTACTCACATGCCCCCACCCCTGGCCACACCTTTACTACCCTGCTATCTAACAGCTAAGACAGCAACCTGAAGTGCCCCAGGACACAGAAGCTGTCT